>PVJO010019009.1:0-35269 GCA_004026905.1 Hystrix cristata | reverse complement strand
TCTGGCTACAAGCCTATTGGTTTGTGCCATCCACATCTGGTGTGGTTATTCTTTCCTTAATTTGTGGCCTACAGGCTAATACTACACAGACACACCCAGAACTGTGCTCCACTGACCACTAGGCATTTCTTAATTCATTCAAATTGACATCACAAGTAGCTATCGTAAGCAGTAAGCCAAGAAATTTGCCTTTTTTTTTTAATAATTTCATTATTTTTTTGTTTCATCTAAATGTGGAAGATCATGCCTGAATAATGATTATTAAGAATTATTGTAGAATTATTTTCTGTTCGATAAGTATGGAATTATGAAAGGGGGTTCCATGTCACAATTTATCCAAATATATAGATAACATTATGTGATTTTCTGGTTGACTATTTGACTATTTTTATTAGTTTTGTTCTGTTTTTCTCTTACATCGGGGAAAATTTTGAGGCTCTATTTTGTTAATATACTAGATGCCCATGATCTTTTTGACATGAATCACTCTTTTTGACAAACAAGTGAAGTATAATTACATGCCATTCAACTGATTTTTTAAAATGTAGAACTCAATGATTTTAGTACATTTAAAGAATTATGTAATTATTGCCACAATTTGGATAATCAACTTTTCCATCACCTGGAAATCAAACATAACTATTTGATATTTACCCTTTTTTTAATCCCTATATCCAGGCAACCGATAATTTACTTTGTTTTTCCATAGACTACACTTTGCTGGGCATTTCATAAAAATAGCATTGCACACTATATGGGCTCCTTTATAGTAGGCTTCTTTGAGTTAGCATAAGTTTCCCACATGTTGCAATATGAATCATCACATTTTTCTTCATTCCCTAAGAGTATTCCATTATGTGTACTCAGCTCATTTACCGTAATCATTTTCAACCTGAAGAATATACGAATTGTTTTCACCTTTTGGATAGAATTACTAATGTAACTATGAACTACATGCACATTTTTATGTAGACATAGATTGTTTTTCTCATTCTTTTTATGGGGAAATAGGTTTTCTTTTCTCTTGAGTAGATGGCTAACAGTTAGATTATTGGGTTTTATGTACACTGAGCTTTAATTTCTTAAATACACCCTGAAATGTTTCCAAAGTGACTGTACCACTTTGCACTCTCTCTAGCAATGCATCAGTGCACCTGTTTCACTATATCATCCCCCAACACTCTTCGGTTTTTCAGTATTGTCTTTCTAGGTGGTGTGTTATAATATTTTAGAGTTGTTTGGGTTATTGCATTTCCCTGTGCATGTTCAAAATAAAGATAAAATGTTTAGTGAAATGTCAACTGAAGTCTTTGTGCCATTATTTACTTAAGCTTCTTTCATTATTTTTAGGCGTAAGCATTCTTTATATATTCTTATAAGTTATGTTTAATAAGAATATACACAGATTACATACAGAATATATACATAGGTTATAAATATTTTCAGCAGATCTGTAGCTTATATTTTCACTTTAAGGTGTATTTTGAAGTAAAAAAATATTGTACTTTGAATTTTGATGAAGAATAATTTATTATAGTATTTACTTTTCTATGGTTTGTGCTATAATATGAGATCTAAAGAATATTCATCAAAATCAGAAATACTCAATTCATAAGCTTTTTCTTTAATTTTATGCATATTATCTGTTTTGAGCTAATTTTTATGCAGTATGAGATATTCACTCAAATTCACTCTTTTGCATACAGATATCCAGTTGACTGAATACCATTTGTTGAAAGAATAATTTATGTCCAGTTGAACTGATTATTTTCAGAATCATTTGACAATAAATGTAAAGGATTCATTTTGGACTCTAAATTTTATTTCATTGAATTTGTTCATTGTTTTTTCTCTGAGAGGTTATTTTTTAAAACTTTTTTTATCGTATTAATATGTCTGCAGTTCATGCAGTTTACAATCATCTTGGGGAATGGTTACATGCGCATACTGCATCCTGGTTCTTTTTTTTTTTTTTAATCTCTTTCCTCTTACCTCTCCCTCTCTCCCTTCTCCTCCAATTCCCCTAATCCCATTTTTCATTCTTGTGGATATTATTAATCTTAGCTCACGTTATGGCATATAATGTTTACATTAATTGTAGTTTAGGTTCCTATATGTGGCATAGCTTTATTCTACTTATTTCTCCTTCTTCTCTCACACCTTGTGCTTTTATCCTTGGACCACTTATATCATTGTAATACTATATTGATTACTGTAGCATAATGATAATTTCAAAGGAAGAAATATAAATCTTCCAACATTTATCTTTTTTGTCTCCATTTTTTCAACAATAAGATATATATATATGTATATATCTTATATATATCTTTAGTGGATAGTAGTCTTCCAATTAATGACCATAGAATATTTTTCCATGTCTTTTTATATTCTTAAATTTCTTTCAGCAATATTTTGTGGTATACAATGTCAAGTCTTAATTTTATTTCTAAGCATGTCGTTAATTATGACATTATATGCTGTCCCCAATTTACTATAGTTTGACTTACACTTTTGCTACTTACAATGGGTTTACCAGGACCTAACCCTATCGTAAGTGAAGCGGATCTTGATTTACAATGATCTGCTTTAAAAATGTTTGTCTTTATGATGGGTTTATTACTATATATTCATATTACTATATATTCAGGATCATCTGTATTGCGAATACAATCATTTCCTTAATTTCATTTGGGTTTGTGTCTTGTTAGGATACAGAAATGCAATTGACTTTATATCTTTTTCTTCCACCTTTTGGCCTTGCTTAAATTATTTATTTATTCTCTGGAGAGGCAAGAAAAAGAAGGAGGGATGGTCTAGGGAGGGAGTGAGGGAGAGAAGAGGGAAAGAAAGAGAAATTTCCTTAATATTGCCTACCTAAATGTTATGTTATCTCAAATTAAAATATTTTTTACTTTTTCCAAATTGGACGCTTTTTATATTTTATCTGATTTCATTGACCAAAGTCTCCACTACCTTGTTAAATAGAAATTGGTGACACCAAATATCCTTGTCTCATTACTATTCATTTCATCTTTTACCATTAAGTAGGGTTAACTGTGGATTTTCCATACAAGCCTTTTATTAGGTTTAGAAAGTTGTCTTGTATTTTGATTGTTGACATTTGTTCTTCTCCTTTCTCCTCTCCTCTCTTTCCCTCCTTTCTCATCTTCTTCCCTCCTGTCCTTCTTTCCTAGCTCCCTTCCATCTTTCCTTTCTTCCTCTTTCTCTCTTTTATTCTAGCCTTCTTGCATTTTTCTGTCCTTTCTAAACAAAGATATCGTCAGGTTTTGTCAAATGACTTTTGAAGCCTCTCTTCAGACGATTAAAAGGTTTTGTTTGTTTTTGAGACAGTGTTTCATGGTGTTTTACTCACTGGTTTTTAACTCTTGGCATCAAACAAGCCTCTTACCACAGCCTCGTAAGTAGCCAGGAGTCCAGGTGTATGCATCTGTGCCTGACTTGAGATAACCACGTTTTTTGCTTTAATTGATTTTTATATTTTGTCTTGATCCATTTGTGATGCTTTTAGAAAATATGAGAAACTAGGGACTGAAAAAAAACCAAAAACTTATTCCTCAAATTTTCAAAGGATACAAAGTCTGAGATCAAAACATCAGTAGAACTGATATCAGGTTAAGAGACTCTTTATGGATTAAAAATGGTACCCTGTTGCTTTGTCTTCACAGGCTAAAAGACTCAACTTTTACTTTGTTTTTTAAAAAAAAAATCCCACCCACCATCTCTGGTCACATAAATTTATCATCCCTCAAGGTCTCTACATCCTAGCATCATCACCTTGAAGTTTGAGATTTTAACATATGATTTTTTTTCAATGGGGGGGCCACAAATATTTATACCATAGCAAATTAAACCAACTTTGCTTTCCTAGAATGAATCTCATTCACTCAAGATAAATAACGTTTTATATATCTTTTAATGTATTTCAATTTAGTTTGGAATACGCTGCTGACAATTTTTGTGTTTATGTTAATAAGAGTTATTTTACTCTACTTTCTCTTTGCTATATTTTATTTGTTCTGGTAACAGAATAATATGGTCCTCATAGAATGAGTTGGCAAGTGCTAGCCCCTCCTCAAATTTGTGATACCTTTTGAGAAAAACTGTTATTAGTTCTTTCAGTGCGCAGCAGAATTTGCCTCTTAAAGCATGGAATAAAATCAGAAAATGATAAGAAGGAAATGTGATAATTCACAACAACAGGTAAATTAAACAATACATTCCGAAATAACCAATTCAACTAAGACATCACAAGATAAATGGGCAGTATTCCAAAATGAAAGCTTTGTTTCCATTTTTCCTTCGAGTCTCTTTTTTGTTTCTTTTTATGTCCTTCTTTCCCCCTTCCCCCTCTCAATAAGGAGGAGAAGAGGGGTCGAAGGAAGGAAGAGGACTGGTGAAACAAGAAGAATCGAGTTGTATTATGTACAGGTACAAATTGCCTATGACGAATGTGATCATCGTTGATATCTAAAATGTACCAATAAAACTAATTTAAAAATGGAAAAAAAATGAAAGCAAGAAAAATAATGTGACAAAAAATACTTAGAGGGAAATATATGATTCTAAATACCTGTGCGAAGGAAGACAAAAATCATCAATTCAAAACTTGAATGTTTAAGAAACCAAAATCAAAAAGTAAACTACAGCCAAGGAGGAGGCAGGATTGAAGTAACAAAGGTGGAGGCTGAATTTAATCAAATAGAAACAAAATGAGTAAGACCGATTTTTCAATAGAAACAAAAGTTCTTTAGGAAAAGCTGATAATCTTTTAATCACTATAGTATAAAAAGAAGGTTCAGAGTACATAAATCAACATTGCATCACGGAATACTACTATAGACTTCACAGAAGTAAAAAGAATACTATGAACAATGAAATGTTAAATAACTATATGACTCAAACAAAATGGACATATTTCTAGAAATATATAAAATATTGAAACCAATTGAAGAAAATATCGATTGGTTGAAAGTCTGGAGGCAAAATTAGACATTTGAAAACAACAACAACGTGGTAGATGCCTCAAAGCAATTAAAACTTCATACCATTTCCTCACAAGGTGTTTCAAATAATTAGAGTAAGAAAACATATTTCTCCACTGATACTATGAGGGCAGTGTTAACCTGACGCAAAAAACAGACCAATAATTTGGAACGAAATTATAGGTTAATATCCCTTGTGACTGTGACTACAGAAACTCTGATCAAAGCATTAGTCAACTAAATATAGTGACATATAAACAGAATTACACACCATAGTCAATTGTTCCGGCCTCCCTAGAACCAATGCTTTGAGGCACCCTTTGGCTGTAATTAGTTTATTAAATGTATTCACAAAAGAATGCAATTTTGTCTCACAAGAAAAAGATCATCAATAAAAAATATTAATAGAATAATGATAAATACCAAATGATCACTACTCTAAATGAAGAACGATCTCTCTGTGAAATCCTGCAGCATCTTTTCTTTATTAAAAATTAACCATCTGGGAATACAATTACACTTTCTCAACTGTTAAAGACATGAGAGAAAAACCCTCAATGAACATTACACTCCTTTTGAAATATTGGATGTTTTCTTCCTATGATCAGAAACACCAGAATGGCTACTCTCATTTTCTTTGCACATTGTATTTGAGACACCAATCATTGATACAGGCAATAAAAAGTTAGAAAATGGATCACTGGCTATAAGAAGGCTGATAAAAATAAGTGAGTTTCAGACCATTCTGGATATTGCAAGTAATATCAAAAATAACTGGGTTAGAGGGATAGGAGAAGGAAGACTATTAGAGAAGAGAAAGGGAATAAAAGACAGGAGGAGGGAAGGGAAAGTGAAGTAATGAAGGGTGGTGGAAATGGCATGTTATATGCATGTATAAGTATGCCAAAATGAAACACATTATTCTATATAAGAAATAAACACTAATTTAAAAACAGAAAAGAATTTATTCTGAGAAGGATAAAGATAAAAAGAAAGTAGTGATATTACTATTCAAACATATCACTCATTTCTTATAATTGTAGTTACTGCATATTTAAGTTTTAAAATGTTGCAATAAATTTTAAAGTAGTGTTTTTAATTACATGTCCATTATAATATAGGTTGAAAATGTGGGTCAAATACCAAAAGAAAAAAAAAAAAACTTTCTAAATACATTTCTTTTTATCATTCTTAGAAATACCCATCATTAAAGAAAATTCCTGGGGAAATTATCACTTCCTCATTTTTATTTAAATTTAAAATATAATGCATAGTCAAAAAATGTCCTATTGTGATTTTTTTCTTTCCATTCCCAAGATTTTTCCCTGGTTACTTTGATATTAGAGTTGAATTCATCAGGCTCAGGCTGGGCTGACTTAAATGAAGAAACAAAAACAAAAATGAAACAAAACATTTACCTGACTAGAATTGATCTCTATTCTTGACATTCATTTTCCTATCTCTCTCTCCTTTTCATCTTTCTCTTTCTGCTATGTTAGGGACAATCACTTTTAGGATGCTTTATCTCACTGGTCTATACTTTCTGTTGTTAAAAGGGAGGTTGATATTATGTACCTGGTCTCAATAAGCCCGGTGGGTCTCTGACAATTGTACTGATTACACAGCAAGAATGTGCACCTTAAATGAGGACACAAAGAAAACTTGTGTCCAGCTTTCCAAGAACCAATGCTTTGAGTTAATCTTTGGCTGTAATTCTTTCATTAGATTTGACGTGTTTACTCTATCGTATTATATTTCTACAGTAAATCATACATGTTTAAGTATTGACATTTTGAGCTTTATGAGTATGCTAACTGCCACCTTCAGAAAAAGTATTAGTAAATTTTACATTATTATAATGTAATACCCGATGTTTGATACTTTATAAAGGCAAGTTTATTTAGCTCACAGTGTTAGATATTCAAGGGCAAGACATCAGCATCATCTCAGGCCCGGTAAAGATCCCAAGACATATGACGGGGGTGCTTGTGAGAGGGAGCAATCAAATGGCCAAACGGAATGGCAGACAGCAACCGGTATCTCACAGTCCTTTCTGAGATCAAGCCCTTAATTAAGTTAAAGCTTCACAACTGGGTACCGTCTCTTAAAGGTCATACATTGCCTCATCACCCCACTGATGACCTAGCTCCTAACATAATAATGTTTAGGGAAAAAAAAATACCCTAACCATGAGACAGCTGGAATTTCCTACAGGATGGAGTTCAAACTCCTCAGTGTAGTTCATGGCGGGTTTCCTGTTATGGCTTAATCTATATTTTTATAAACATACGTGTTGCTCCTGTTAGCCCCTCACTCAATTTTATTTTAAACTCTGAATGTTGAAAGAAAGTGGTTCATTGAGTCACCTGTTGACAATGTTTTATCCACCCATGCTAAATATACTCTGACAATGAGTGTTCAACAAACGCTGGGCAGACAGGGCACGCACGATGATTATTCTTAGCTTTGGCCTTACTGCTCTGGAAGTAACATTTCTCTGAAAATAAATAGCACAATATGACACATAAAAACGATGTGTTTGGGGAAACACATTACAGCATGAAAATGAATACTATTTCTAAATATCTGCGTGCTCTTGTTAGTTTTGCTAACTTGTTCTACTATTTCTATCCCACGGTACATTTATTACCACCATTTAACTTCGTTATCACACACGGCAGAAAGCTGCACTGAAAGAAAGTGAAAGTATGTCTCTAAATGTGCCAGGAGTAGTTACACGAATTATAATGTGATAATGGCCCAGGGGCTCAGGCTAAAAATTACTCAATGGCCAGTTAGCTGATCTGAAAGAAGAGTACAATGGAAATTTTAAACAATTCACTGATAATTACCCAGCAGGGATTTGGGAAGTATGCTTTTATAGATAACATTCACACAAAAAATTTAAAATTAATGCTTAAAAACCTTCATCTAAATTTGTTTTAATCCCTATAATATGCAGAGTATTACAATTTTCTTTTTTAAAGTTAGACTTGCATTAGGCTTTCATGTTCATTTAAAGTATTAAAATGGAATGGAAATTTATACAGTCACTTTGTAAGAATAATTTCAAGACATTAAGCTGGACAAAAAAATGACTACATTCAGCCAATGAATATACACTTGATTCAGCACAATCATAGCCCAAGAAGCTATGCTCCATTAAGAAAGTACCTTTTCCTCTCACCCTCACAGCAATCTTATTTTTAAAATTTAATAGTGACATTAATAGTAAAAGGGTTTTAACCATTTGCAAAACAACAATGTAAACAGATAAACAAACAAAAACCCAGAAACTTTAAAAGCAACTACTATATTGGGTTATGATACCAGAGGGACATAAATTTAAAAATGCTATTTTACAAAGCATAACAGGCAATAAAATTTAACATGCGCTGCCTATAAATCTAGGTCTTGCTGATAAATTCTTGACTTTTTAATCTTTTGAGTCAACTCAGGTGTGTTTATTCTATTAATGTTACAATTTGAAAATGACAGTTAAGGTTTAGTAACTATAATTCTAGTGTTTTTCATAATGTGTTACACAGAAATATGCACATGCAATTTTCCTGAGTCCCTGAAGTGCAGAAGTTTAATTGAATATCTATCGTCAACAACTTAACAGTGTTTTACTCAATTCATGGGAGAATGATAGCGTACTTGTTTGTTTTACATGTGTGCAGTTCTTCTTTCAAGTAATCGGAAATGATAGATGAAGCCACTAAATCGTTCTTCTTTAACACATATATTATATATGTACTACCCAATTTTTGAATATAAATACTTGAAATATGCAGTAAATACTTAAAAAAATTACAAGAAAGGATGCATTGTCATTAATCTCCCTCAGAATACTCCCCATCTCTAAAAACACCCTTATCCCATCACTTTTGTGATTTTCTGAAATGGTTCTGAAAGTTCGCTTTTGTGTCTTTAGACTTACTATCATGGTTGTTTTGATGTCCTGAACTGATTCAAAACATTTCCCTTTCACAGTTCTTTTGACTCTAGGGAAGATCCAGAAATGAGCCAGTGCTAGGTCTGGTGAACAAGGTGGATGCGAATATTCCATAATGATTTGAAGAGGCTATTTTGCCTTTGGAGGACACTCAGCAGCAGCATTCACCATATTTTTTGTTTTGTTTTGTTTTTGTTTTTGTTTTTTATCACACCTCACAAAGATATGCACTAAAAAGTACTTTGAGAACTGCTTGTAAAAGAGGCAAGAAGGGTGTGATATGTGTTCTAAATAAGCGAGAGTATTTAAGGCAGATCAATGCCAGTGTGTCACTTACTATAGTAATTTTCTTTAAACATACAATATTTTTGATCAGCCCTTTTATAGCTGGTCATCTTTATTTCACATCACTTATATAAATATCTATTATTTATAACAGCCTAAATTTCACCTCTGGCATTTAAAACTTGCTGATCTACCGCCCAAAACCTGGATTATTACTATGTTCCTACTGCTGCTAGTACATATCTACATCAGCATCTGTAAAACATTGAATCCAAACAAACTTTTTATCCATCTGCATCCTATACTGAAACTGAAAAAATTCCCACAGAGAAAAGAGCTGTCGTATTTGTTATGTTGTTAAATTCTCAGTTTCCAGAAAAATGTCTGAGAAATTATAGCTACTGAATGTTGGAATGGAATTGGTCATTGTTATTTATTATTTTATGTGCGAATCTGAGTGAAACACAGAGTGTCTAGATTAAGTTTAGTTTCTGGTGTGTCTGTATGTTTGCAGATAAGATTGTCATTTGAATCTGTGAACCTCCTAAAATAGATTGTTCTCTACTCTGTGGATGGGAAACACTGAATCCGTTGATGGCCTACAAACCACAAAATGCAGAGGAAGGAGGAATTGGGTCTTTTTTTCCTGACTCGTTGTTTGAACTGTAACATCTTGTTTCATCTTGTCTTACCCTCCAACTAGGATTTAAATTGTCAACGCCAATGGTTTTCAGACCTTCAGAGTCAGACGAAATGGCTTTTGTGAGTCTCCAGCTTGTGCATGACATATCATGCACCTTCTGAGGCTCTATGATCTTGTGAGTCAGTTACCCACAATCTCTATTTAACTATCTATCTATATACTTTTCCTTCTTGTTTTGTATGTCTGGAGAATCCAGACTCATATCGTAATTAAATAAATTACAAATTTTCAAAACCATATACACATATTCTAATTTCATTTTAAATATATTTGTAAGATTTATTCATACAGTAATCATTGTTTTACTTGTAGAAGTGGTTGGGAAATTATGTATGAAAGAAATGAAGTAAACCATGTGCTACACTTACAATTTGAAGAATTTTCATCCATAGTATAAAATTAACTGTTTTTACTTCAAATGCGTAGAACTTATTTTCCTATTCCTTTATTTTTGTAGTTAATTTTATTGGTAAACTTTCAACATACATAATGATCACATTATTCATAGAGAGTTTGTACCTGTACATACTATATATTAATTTTTCCCCATTTTCCTCTTTTCCCTTCAATCCTTCTTCCCCTCTACCTTTACAGAACATTGTTTCTATTGTTTTCTTTCCATTCTTTTAAAAATTTTTTATCACTATTCCCTCCTTCCCCTTCCCCCCTCCTCTCCCTTTTTCTCCTTCCCATTTGAAAATTTTCTTCCTACTTCCCAATACCTATCATCCATTTGGGTCTTTATTTACCCCTTCGGTTTCTCACACCAGAGAAACAATGTGATATGTAAATATGTGTGTTCTATGGATGTACCTTTAGACCCATTCCTTTATTATATTTTAACTTTTGGGAGAAGGTATGTATTAGCAAGGGGTCTCCAGAGGAACAGAATCAATAGGAAATATATGTGTAGCTTTGCAGGGGGATTTATTAAGTATGTTTACAGAGTCAGAGGCAGGAGAGCCTATAATGGCTATCTATGGATGGGAGGCAGGATAATCTATAATGACTATCTGCTGGAGAGCTATAGGATGCAGTAGCAGCACAGCCCAAGAGTATGGAAGTCACGGAGAAAGAGGGATCAAAAATGCAGCATCAGTCAAGGTTAAAGGTTTGGAAGCTAATTGGAGGCCTGGAGACCAATGTTCAAAGGCTAGAGCAGCAAAAAACACACCTGCTCAAAAAGACTGGAGCTTTTCAAAATGGACACACTTCCCTCTTCTACGCCTTTATTATTTTATGCAATCTACAAACCTACTGGTTTGTGCCACCACGTCAAGAGTAGATTCCCCTGCTCTTAGTTTGCTGGCCTACATGTCAGTCATCCACAGAGATACCTAGAGTTATGTTTTACTAATCTGCTAGGTGTTTCTTACTCCTGTCAATTTGACAATTCACAGTTGATGGTCACAATCTACCCCTTGTCATAGTGACAACCAGACATATCTTCTTCTTTTTTTTTTTTAGACACATCTTCTTAAACCACACTTTATTCCAAATACAATAATAAGTTCATAATTACACCTAACATGATACAGCAATCCTATGCACAAATGGAAATGCACAAATTCCTCCCCCTAAAATAGAGGGCAAAGTTTTTCTTTGGGAGATGCTAACCTTCTCCTGATATTACATAACTTAAACATTGTACTATATGTTTAACAATTAAGTATTGATGTTAAGTACTACTATCATGTTACAAGAAACACACACACATATATATATGCAAAGGCATATTAACAAATTAGGAGAGAAATACTCATTTCAATTACAATCCTTGTTTTTATAACTGGTCACAAAGTCACAGTTGGTATTTTTAACTACCTTCTTTCTTCATTCTTCCTTACCTCCATTGTGATGCAATTGTCTAATTTTCCCTTGGTAGTCTATATTAATCACCCCTGGCAACATCATAACTTTTTCTTGAGCTTATTGACTATGAAGTATGAGGATTCCAAAATGACCATGGGGAAGTCTTAGCTTCCTGTTTAATGAAATCATTGTGGCGCCTCCTAGTACAAGGATCTGCCTCCTGTGAACTAAGACATGCAGGCTGGTGCAGCATATGGTTGATGGGAACAGGAAACAAATATCTTACTAGTTGGTTACTAGGGGTAGTAGTGTGTTGTGGCATTTCCACTTCCACCCCTTGATTCATGGACCCATGTGTTCCGGCTATTGGAGGAAACAGTATCATTCATTGGACACTGATTCTAAGCATAGGTAGCCTTCTGGATACACGCGCCTAAACCCTATAAGGTAGACACACCTACTTGGTGCTATAATTGCATTTGCAAATGCTATTCTATAGTTCTTTCATTCCAGCTGCTTCTAGATGGTGGAGAACATGATAAGACCAACAAATTCCAAAAGCATGAACCCTTGCCGCATTTTTTGGCCATGAAATGGGTTCCTTGGTCAGAAGTGATACTGTGTGGAATAGTATAAGTTTGGATGAAACATTCTGTAAATCTACAGATGATAGTTTTGACAGAAGTGTTATATGGAAGGAAAACAAACCCAGACCCAAAATAAGTGTCTATACCAGTCGGGGTGAAGCATTCCCTTTTCCATAACAGAAGTGGTCCAGTATATCCAACCTGCCACCAGGTCACCAACTGATCGCCCTGGGGATTGCTGCAGTATCAGGGACTTGCTGTCAGTCTCTGCTGCCGGCATATTGGGCATTCCAGTGGCTGTGGCAAGGTCAGCCCTGGTGTGTGGAAGTTAATGTTGCAAAGCCCATGCAAATCTCCATCCCTTTCACAATGGCCACATTGTTGATGAGCCCACTGGCCAATGACAGATGTGACTGATAAAAAATTCTGACTGCTATCCATAGAATAGATCATCCTATCTACCTGATTATTAAAGTCCTTTTCTGCTGTCACATTATGGTTGCCACCTACATGGGACCCAATTACTTTCACATCCTTTTTTCATATGGAAAAGTCTATCCATGTACCTCTTCCCCAAATATCTTTGTGACTGATTTTCTAATCATATTCCATCCATGTCACTGACTGTCCAGCTAGACCATTGGCTATAGCCGATAAATCAGTTTACAGCAGCACACCTCACCATTTCTTCTTCGAAGAAAAATGCACAATCAGGTACACTGTCAAAACTGCTCACTGTGATAATTTTCCTTCACAACTGTCCTTTAGGGATATGTTGGAAAGGCACTGTAGTGTTGCACCTATCGACTTTCAGATGGTGTCTGCGTATCATACTGAATCATCTATATTCCAGCCCCTAGTCTTCCTCTATCAGTTAATTATGGGGTGCACTCCATGAAGCCACTGATGCATGCTGAGAGACATAAGGTGGTAGGTATATCATGAGTAGGAACCAGAATTTGGGGGACACTATTTCATATAACATGAACATATAACTTGTTACTTCTGGATATGTTTGGCCCAATCTTCTATATACCACTTTTATTTGATGATGGACTATGTGCATACTCAACTCTACAATTGGGTGGGTCAGATAGCACTCAGTTCGTGATGGGCAGTTCAGTTTAAAAGTTAAGGGCTTAGTTTCCAATGAGGCACAGTAGCACCCCTGGAGCTGGCTCCCAAAAGGGTAAAGCAGCCTACATAGCAACCTGGAACTTTAGCAAACCCTTCTCTTTTCTTGTGCCCCACTCAAAACTAACATCTTTCTGATTCACTTAGCAAATGACTCAGAGTAACACACTCAAGTGAAGAATGTGTTGCCTCCAAAATTCAAATAGGCCTACTAGGTGTAGTAGCTCTTTCTTGGTTGAAGTAGAAGCCAAATACAACACCATATGCTTCACCTCAGATGGAATATATCTTCTTGTGTCACACCAGTAGACTCTGAAATTTCACAGAGGTAAATGACCATTGATATTTAGTTGGATTTACTCTCCTCATTCCATGAGTCCAGGATGCAATGCCTCACCCCAAAAAAGGATAAAAAAGAGGAGGGATATAAAAATATCAAAAGATATATATATATATATATATATATATATATATATATATATATATATATATATATATATATATATATATTTCACAGATACATATTGGAGCATGGGCAACAAAGGTCTCCAAATTCCATCAACTTGTCTAAAACAAACCAAGGGGTGTCAAAGGGAGAAGAAACTAAATACCAGGTAGCAAAACTCTATGAGATGTTTATAGAAGGGTTGAAGAAAATAGATGTAGTCAAAAAGGAAATGAACCAGAAGTTAACAGCCATTTCATTCAATATGCCACGGTGAATTTTGGAATAATATGTAAAACACAGGACAAGCTAACCAAAAAAGTTCAAAATTTGAAAGACAGATTCAACAAGGATATAGAATCCTTGAAAATATGTAAGGCATAAGTACCTGAAATAGTATATTGTATAAAATTCATATATTGCAGAAATGACCAATCTGAAGACAGAGTGTCTGAAATGGAGGTTAAAATAGCAAATTACAATGAATTGCTCATAGAAACCACAAAGAAAATCAAAGAACAAGAGAATATTATCGAAAATCTAGTAGGTGAAAATAAGAAAACCAATCTAAGGCTAATTGGAGTTACAGAAAAAGTAAAAGATAGCACAGATGGATTTGATAACATGTTTACAGAAATCAAAGAAAAAAATTCCCAAATGTAAGAAAAGAGTTTAAAATACAAATAAGTGATGCTTGTAGGATACCAAGCAAATGTGAAGAAAAATAAAGTTCACCAAGGCATGTCTTTATTAAATTACCAGATATCCAGCAAAAAAAAAAAAAAAAAAAGAATTTTCAGAGCAGTCAGAGACAAACAAAAAATCACATATAAAAGTAAACCAGTTTAAAAAAAAAAAAGTAAACCAGTTAGAATCACAGCAGATTTCTCAACACAAACCCTGAAGGACAGAAGAGCTTGGAATGAAGAATTTCGAGACCTAAAAGGAAATAACTTTCAACATAGATTAATTTATCAAGCAAAATTATGGAGATATAGAGTATTTCCATGAAAAAGACCAGGTCAAAAGATATATAAGTGCTAAACCAGCTCTTGAGAAAATACTTAATATTCTTGACAAAAAAAAACCCAAACAAACAACAGATACAGCTAAATATACAGAAGAAACTAAAACTCCAAGCAATGTCAATGGATAAACAGCAACAAAAACTGTCAGGAAAACGAAAACAAAGGATTTGACAGCAGAAAAAAGAAGGCAGTGGTAGTAAAAAAGGAAACACATCTAGGTAATATCTCTCCAAGTTAACGGCCTCAGCTCTCCACTTAAAAGACAGATTTGCAGACTGGATCAAAAAAACAGAATCCAACAGTCTGTTGCATCCAAGAAACTCATCTAATACAAAAAACCAAAAACAAAAACATAGACTGAAGATTAAAGGATAGAAAACAGTATTTCATGCACTAGGACTCCCAAAACAAGCAAGGGTAGTGATTCTAACATCAGACATGGTAAGCTTCAAGCTAAAACTGATTAGAAGAGACGAAGAAGATCGCTACACACTAGTTAAGGAAACAATCAAACCAGAAGAGATAACATTGATAAACATACATTTACTGAATACTGGAGCATGTAGCCTCATAAAATAAACATGACTGAAAATAAAAGATCAAATAAACACTAACATTATTATTGTAAGAGATTTTAACATCTCACTTTCACAAAGAGACATATAAACTAAGCAAAAAATCAAGAAAGAAATATCAGAGCTGGATGACACCCTTGAATATATGGATTTAATTAACTTTTACAGATTATTTCACCACCCCTCTACACAGAGTATACATTGTTTTCCAGCATCTTGTGTTACTTTTTCAAAAATAGATCACATATTAGTCTACAAAGCCTGCTTGAGTAAATATAAAAGAATTGAAATTATTCCATGCATACTATCAGAAAACTAGGCCGTGGAAATAGAAATCAATGACAGAAGAAATTTAGGAAAAGGCAAAATATCTTGAAAATTAACAGCATACGCCTAAGCAACCAATGGATCACATATAACATCAAAGAAGAAATTTAAAAATTTCTGGAAGTTAATGACAAAGACTGTACAACTCAACAAAACCTCTGGGACAATATGAAAGCAGATCTAAAAGGAAATTCGTAGCAATTGATGCTCACATTAGGAAAACAGAGAAACCTCAAATAAATAACCTTATGAAAAATCTTAAGATACTTGAGAAACAACACCAAGCAAGTCCCAAATTGAAATTAAGGAGGAAATTTATAAAGATGAGAATAGAAATCACTGAAATTGAGGCAAAAAAAAAAAAAGAACAGTAAAAAAAAAATCAATAAATCAAAGAGTTGGTTCTTTGAAAAAATACATAAGCAATAAGCCCTTAGCCAAATTTACAAAGCAAAAGAGAGAAAAGATTCAAATCAATCAATGTAGTTAGTAATAAAAATATGAATTCACAACAGACCATGTAGAAATCCAGAAGATAGTAACTACTACAAAAAATATATTCCAAAAAACTAATAACTTTTGAAGAAATTGACAGATTCTTAGCCACATACAAATTACCAAAACTAACCCAAGAATACATAAACATGCTTAAAACCAAAAAAACAAGCAATGAAATTGACGCAGTAATAAAGAATTTACCAAGTTATAAAAAAGCCCAGGACCTGAAGATTCACTGCTGAATTTTACAAAAAAAAAAATTTGTGATGCTATATCATCGATAATCCTCAACCTCTTAAAAGAGATGGAGGGACTGAGGATTTATCTCAGTTGTTAGAGAGCTTGCCCTGCAAGCACAGGGATCTGAATTCGATTCTTGGCATCAAAAACAAAAAAAAAAAAGAGAGAGAGAGAGAGATGGAAAGTGATAGAGTGCTTCCAAATTCATTTACAGAAGCTGATATTACCCTGATCTCAAAACAGGATAAAGACAAAACTAAAAAATAGAATTATAAGCCAATCTCTTTAATGAACATAGATGCAAACGTCCTCAACAAGATATTAGCCACTATAATGCAGCACATCGTCAAAAGATCATACATCTTGATTAAGTAAGTTTCATTCCACAGATGCAAGGAAGGTTCAATATACGCGAGTCAAGGAATGTAATGCATCACAGAAGCAGGAGCAACATATAAAACTATAGTATTACAACAATAGATGCAGAAAAGGCTTTAGACAAAATCCAATACCTTTCCATGATAAAAACCCTGAAGAAAACAAGTATAGAAGGAACATACTCGAATATGATAAAAGCTATTTATGACAAACCAAGAGCCAGCATCATACTAAATGGGGAAAAACTAAAAGCATTCCCCCTAAATTCAGGAACAAAACAGTGATATCCAGTATCACCACTTCTATTCAACATAGTACTTAAAATATTAGTCAGAGCAATTAGGCAAGAGAAAATAATAAATATGATATGTATAGGAAAGAAAGAACACAAATTATCATTATTTGCAGATGACATGATATGCTACATAGAGGACCCAAAGAACTCCACCAAAAATTTTTATAATTAATAACCAACTCCAGCAGTGTACAGGATACAAGATCAACACACAAAATGCATTAGCATTTGTGTACAACAACGATGAACTTGATGCAAAGGATATTATGAAAGCAATATCATTCACAGTAGTTTCAAGGAAAATGAAATATCTAGGAATTAGCCTAACCAAAGAAGCGAAAGACCTCTACCAAGAAAACCATAGTACTTTGAAAAAGGATATTGAAAAGGACATCAGAATATGGAAAGACGTCCCCTGTACCTGGATAGGTGGAACCAATATTGTCAAAATGGCCACACTCCCTAAACTGTTATATAGAGTCAATGCAGTCTCAATCAAAACACCAACCACTTTACAGAACTAAAGAAAACAATCTAAAATTCATATGGAGCCAGAAGAGATCCAGAATAGCAAAACGCAATTTTGGGAAATTTTGAGAGCAAAACAGAAACAATACGTGACTTCAAGTTATACTACAAAGCAATAGTGATAAAAACAGCATGGTGCCGAAGCAAAAATAGAGACATGAATCAGCGAAACAGAATAGAGGATAAAGAAACCTCCCCAGACACAATCAGGTATTCAATCTTTGACAAAGGGGCCAAAAGCATATGTTAGAGAAAAGGTAGTCTATTCATCAAGTAGTGCTGAAAAAACTGGTTATCTGTTTGCAGTAGATTGAAACTGGACCTTTATCTCTCCCAATATACTAAATTAAAATCAAAATGGATCAAAGATCTAAACATTACAATGGAAATACTAAACCTACTGGAAGATAAAATATGTAAAATACTTGAAGACATAGGTGTAGGAAAGGATTTTCTAAAAAGAATCTCAATTGTACAAGAAATAACAGGAGGAATCAGCAAATGAGATGTTATGATCCTAAAATTTTTTGTACAGCAAAAAGAATCAGTCAGGAGTGTTAATAGAAAACCTACAGAATGGGAAGAGATTTTTGACAGCTTCTCCTCAGAAAGAGGAGTAATCTCTAGAATGTATAAAGAACTAAAAAAAAAAAAATAGAGCCACCTAAAATTAAAGACTCTTTCAAGAAATGGGCAAGATAAATAAATAAACACTTCGCAGAGGAGGAAATACAAATGCTCAACAAATATATGAAAGAATTTTCAACACCTTTGGCCATTAGAGAAGTGCAAATTAAAACAATGCAAAGATTCCACCTTACTCCAGAAGGAGTGAAAATCATTAAGAAATCAAACAATAACAAATAATGGCATGGCAGTGGTGAGAAAGGAGCCCTCCTTCATTGTTGGTGGGAATGTAAACTAGTACAACCATGAAGGCAATCACTATGGAGATTTCTCAAAGAACTGAAAGTAGAACTTCTGTATGACCCAGCTATCGCCCTACTATATGTCTTCCCCAAAGAGCTTAAGGCATCGTATTACAGCGCTACATGCATACCAATGTTTCTAGCATCACAGTTTGTAAGAGTTAAATCATGGGAGTATCCTGTATACCCATCAACAGATGGTTGGATAAAGAAAGTGTGGTATCTATACAAAAAGGAATACTACTCCATTGTAAAGAATGACACATTGAGACATTTTGTAGAAAAATGGGTGCACCTGGAAAATATAATATTGAGTGAAATGAACCAGGCACACATGCAAAGTAGGAACAAAGAGAATAAAGAGGATAGATATAAGAGGACAAGGGGATGGATCTCTTGCAGTAGGGAAATGATTCAAGGGAATAAAGGCAAGAGGTGAGGATGAGGGGAGAGAAAATAATTAGAATAGAGATATGCCATGTACAGGAACCTAATAACTTCAATTAATGTAAATATGATACACTATAATATGAGTTAAGATTAATAATTTCAACAAGAATGGAAAACGTAATAGGGAAATTGAAAGACAGAGGGAGGGCAAGGCAAGGTAAGGGGATTTAAAAAAAGGAAACAAGCTGCAGTGTGTACTTGTAACCACTTCCCAAGATGATTTTAAAACTGCATGCCCTGCAAACATTTACTAATAAAACAAAGAAGGGCAAGAAGCTAGAACAATAAAAAAAAAAAAAAATTTACCTGGGTCTATTTTCCATCCTCAGACAAGTACTTCAGCATCAAGTATAGTGCGGTTGCTATCTCTTGCTCACTTAGTACAATCAGTGTAATGTCACCTGTGAATTAGACCAATGTGATGCCATGTAGAAGAAATACATTGTAAATATCCCTGAAAACTAAGTTTGTGACACATGGCTGGAGATTTGATATACTCTTGAGGTAGTAAAGTTATATAGCTGGCCTTGCCAGCTGAAAACAAAATGAGTTTCGTGGGTCTTATAAATAGGTATGGAGAAAGAGGTATTTGCCACATAAATAGCTCCATACCAGGTACGAGGAGATGTGTTCATTTGCTCAAGCAAGGAAACCACATCTGGTAAAGCAGCTGCCATTGAAGTCATGACTTTATTAAGCTTATAGTAATGAATAATCTTTGTCCATGATCCATTCATCTTCTGCATTGGTCAAATAGGAGAATTAAGTGTAGATGTTGTAGGAAATATCATCCCTGTATCTTAGAAGCATTTGATGGTAGCACTAATCTCTTCAGGGATGAGATTTTTTTCATTTATTATTTTCCCAAGTAGGTGCAACTCTAATGACTTGTATTTGGCCTTTCATACCATAACAGCCCTCAAGCTACAGCTTAGAAAACCAATATAAGGATTCTGCCAAGTACTAATTATATCTATGTCAATTGTGCATTCTGGTACTGGGAAAATGACTATTGGATAGTTCTGAGAACTTCCTGGACCTGCTCATGTAACATTGGTATTTCAGACCCAGTGCAGAGTAGTCCCTGAGATGTTTGATCATTTCCTTTTCCTCATTGTGTGGTTACCCTGACAAAAGGGCATATGCCTCTTCGGGGAAGAATAGGAGAAATATTGACAGAAGAACTTTTTGGTAGTGCTTCAGGCTCCTTCCTCAAGGGGCCTCCATCTCCCTTAATTCATGGAGTTCTGGGTCTGTAAACTGTCTCAAGTGTGGGAATTGGTTAAGGGCATATGATTCTTTCTGTTTTGATTTAAGGCAGATTTTTGTTCACTTGCTCTAAAAATTTTCCGTTTATATAAACCCAAGAAAAATGTATTAGGTCTTTTATCTATTTGATTCTATTAACATCATGATTAATTAGCCAACATCATAGGTGTACACGTGGCAGACCATTCCTATTAATGCATTCTCTCTGCTGTTCTTTAAGTCAAGCAAGCTTACCTTGCCTCTGGTGATTGAGCACTACCACTTGGCCTCTGGCACTCCAGGATTCAATTATGTATATTGCATTTAAATTTTCCAATAGAGAGACTGTGACCCTCATCTTATGGTCTAGCACATAGAGAAGAGTAATGACAGAGTTTTAAAAAGATACTGGTGCTTTGTTCACAAATCTTTTTCTTAAGGTATTAGTGAAGGGTGAATTTTCTAGAAACTTCCCAGTATGGAGGAGCATTATCTGGCAAATGTGTTCCAGAACTTCCAATTTCCTGTACCTTTTAATATCTTCGCCATCTATAAACTAATTATCTACAGGCATCACCTTATCGTTACAGTGGACGGTCTTTTTATCTACATGTCAGCCAACCAGTCAAGTAAACTATTAGCATATTTTTAACTCTCAAAATTGTGACATTAAATCTAGAATCTCTGTTTAATGAGAGCATATCAAGAAATTCAGCCTGATTTAGATTTGTGTTCCTTACACCATTATCCTCAACCCTTTAATCTATTTCCATACTCATTTCCCAGACCCCTTCTTGTAAGTATGGAGGAAAGAAGGGGAACAGAAGGGGAAGTAAAAAGAATTAAATGTGTGTGTACCAACCAACTCTTCATAATTAATGTAATTATGATGTACTGCAAATATATACTAATAGCAATTAAAATACATTGGAAAAAGAATTAGAAAACTCAAGAAGTTCTTTGTGAGTATAGCTTGCCTCCTCATGGGTCATGGGTACCTCAGGTATACAAAACTTTAGAGATTTGAGCCTGATTATAGGCCTAGAAGCCTAAAGTGGATGGTGAGTTTGGGTCCTGAGGAGTGTTGGCATTGTCTTGCTTGGTAATTGCACCAGGGAAGATCCTTACCTCTTCCGGTGGCCACGGAGGATTACTTTCCTCAGCAGAGGTGGAGAGAGAAATGACAGGATGTGAGGGTGAGGATGACTCTCCCACTGAAGATAGGGAGATCTATTCCTCTGGCAAAATAATCTCATCATAGTTTACGTGTTCAGAGTCCCTTGCCTCCTCAGAGTTGTCCCAAACATTTCCATCCCAATTTGTGGGGTCCATTCTTCTTTGATCGGCACCCTCATTTTAATTGTAGATAAGGTCACTGGCTGAGGGTTCCATTTCCACTGTAATTTCACCAATCACATTTTAAAGGCTTGTGTTTGGTTTTAGACAACATCAGCCTTATTCGTAACCAACTTCCACCCTACCTATGACTAAAAGAGAGGAGATTTTGCTTCAGGACAAATTTCAAAGTCTTCAGATTATTCATGCCTATCTGGAGCTGGAAATTCAAAACTTTGTTTTCATTGTTTTCTTTATTATTTTGCTGACACTATGAGAATCTTTTAGATTGGTTATATATGTCTGGATCTGAGAATTTAAATCTTTCATTGGATTATTTTCACTTGTTACTTTGTTGAGAGGTGCTAAGATCTACCAGCTGTCACCATTGTATTGCCTACTCTTCCAAAAGTTATTGTTTATTGAGCCACTAAATTCCTTGCATCTCAAAAATGGCAAAACAGGACAATCAAATGGATGTATATTGTGTGTTTCTTTAAATCAATTGCACCATAGACTATTAGTATTCTACATTATTAGAAGGAGAGATCATGGAAACTTCAGGTCTCATCAAATCAGAGCGGCAACTATAGGAACCACTAAACCAACAATAAAAATTCATTCTTACAATTCCATTTTCTTAGAACCACTCTTGCTAACAAAATCTGTATTAGAATTATATAGGAAAACATAATCATAAGCGAATATACCATCCATAAGCATATCTAATATAGACTTTCGAGCTTTCAAGATCAGAGGTGGGAGAGTTCACAAAGGCCATCTGCAGGATGGAGACCTTGAGGATCCAACATCTCCTGAACACAAGATATTGGAACTCGCAGAACAAGAGAGACCAAGGATGCAATACCAGTCCAAGATTGAAGACCTGGAAGTTTACTAAAAATCTGAAGACTGATACCAAATGCAGTGGCAGCAAAGCACTCACCTGCTCAAGATAACCAGAACTCTTCTAAATGAGTACCCTTCTTTTTTCTTTCCTTTTTTATTCTATCCATGCTGCAAACCTATTGGTTGGTATTGTTCACAACAAGGGTGGTTCTTCCCTCATCAGTTTGCTCACCTACATGTCAATCATCCAAACTACACCAGAATAGTACTTTAGTGATCTGTGAGGCATTTCTTAATCCATTCACATTGCTATATCACAATTAATAGTCACAAGGAATAAATCTAAATTTAAGAAATCAAGTTATTTCAAAATGGTATAGATCTCATTACTTATATAGTCTTTATGTGGTTGTTCTAAAGAATCTATATATTTTATCATTGTTTTAAACAACTGAGTCACAACTTCTTGTAATGAGTAATAATTTTTAGTTTTAAGTACTGATTAGGTGTGCATGTAATCCTAAATTAGTTTTTACTATTACTCATGTCAGAGAGAACTAGAAGATGCAGTCCCAGGGTGTGGAAAGAAAAATGTTCCTTCCCCAAATAGGTCTTCATCTTAACTTCCAGACCTATAAAATTTTTATGTTACTTCACAGATGGAATTTTGAAGATGGAACATATGTTAAAGATCTTTAAGAAAGGGAGATTACCCTCGATTATACAGGTAGGTGAACTCCATATAATCAAATGAGCCTTAAAAATAGAAGGTGGAGGAGCTGGGGATTTAGCTCAGTGGTAGAGCACTTCCCCAGCAAACACAAGGCCCTGAGTTCCATCCCCAGTGCCAAAAATAAATAAATAAATAAAAGGGTGGAAAAGAAGTCATTTAGGGAAACGTGACGAAATATTGGCAAGAGACTTTCAAATATGAGAACAAAACCCTGCTACTTCTGGTCTTAAAAAGGAAAGATGCAAGGTTTGAGCAATGAAATGCCAGCAATCATTAGAAGTAGGAAATATTTCTTAGCTGATAATCAGCAAGGAAGAGGATCCTCAGTCAGCCACAAGGACTGAAATCCTGCCAGTCTCCTGAATAAGATCGGAAAGAGCTCCTCCCCTTGAACCTGCAGAAAAGAACATAGCTTTACTTTGATTTAAGCCTGGTAAAGCCTATATCAGATTTCTAATTTACATAATTGTAAAAGATTTGTGCTAATTTTTAATTTGATCAATGGAAGTTAATGCAGATAGCCTATTCATTTACTGTGAATGAAGTATAATACAAATCTTACCTAATTTCACAGTAATATCCTCATTTGTATAAATAAGGAAATAATTGGAGGATAACTAACTACCCAAAGTTAACCATTTAAGGGGTATATCTTGGAATTTTCAAACAGCCTAATTTTAAGATGTCTTTTTACCAGTAAGCTACTCTGCTTCTTAACGGGACTAGAAAAATTATATGAGGAAAGCATAGAGTGTTAATGGTTTATAGATCGGGCTGTCCCCCAAAAGTCTCATTTGTTTGGAAGATGACTGAATCATTAGGGCAGTGTACTCCTCAGCCGGTAAGTCCACTAATGAGTTCACAGGTGACTTATTGTTACAGGGTGAGGCCTGGTTAGAGGCAGGTCCCTTGGGAGAATGACCTGGTAAGATGTATCACCCTCCCTGGCTTCTCCCCTCTCTCTTTGTTTCCTACTGGGCGTGATGTAATCAGCTTTCCTCCTCCAGAACCTTCTACCATTCTCTTCCTTCCTTGGAGCCAGCTGACTATTGACCCAATCATCTAAAAAATCTGTAAGCCAAAGCAGAACTGTCCTCCTTTAAATTGTGGGTGTCAGGTATTTTGTCTCAGTGATGAGAAAGTGACTAAGACAGATTTAATACTTATTGTATGTTGTAAGACGTAATTATATACAGATTGTCAAAGATATACTATGTAGGTTTTCTACTGGGCTTTGTTTATTTTATAGAAACAGCCTTAGAAATCATACTGTGTATACAGGATTTTATTTTGCTTAATATTTTGTCCTTTAACAAAGCTTAACAGTTATATACAGTATTATTAACCATGACACAGTGATTTACCACAAATCTGTGGAAACTTATCATTCAAAAATTAAGATATATCCATTAAAAGTCTCCCCATTCCACTGGGCATTGTGGGACACACCTGTAATCTGGGAGGCTGAGCCAGGAGGATTGCTGGGAGTTTGAGGCCAGCCTGGGCTACACAGTGAGTTCCAGGCCAGCCTGAACTACATAGCAAGACAAGGCCCTGTCTCAAAAAAACCAAACAAATAAACAAACAAGCAAACAAACAAAAATCTCCCCATCCCCCCTTCTATCCCCTAGAAACCACCATGTACTCTCCATCCTATGAATTTGAGTATTCTTGATAACTCCTATAAATGGAATAATATATTTGTCTTCCTACAATTGGCTTATTTTTCTTAATATAATGCCCCCCATGTTAATGCCTATTGTTATATATGACAGGATTTCCTACATATTTATAATTGTATTAACTTTCCATTGTATGTACATATAGATTTTATTTATGTATTTATCTGCTTATGGACATACATGTAATTTCTATAGCTTGGTTATTGTGAGGAATGCTGCAATTAACATGGAAGTATAAATACTGTATCTCTTCAATATTCTGATTTCAATTTATTTAGCTAAATATTCACAAGTAGGATTGCTTGATTCAGTTTTTAAATATTAGAGGAATAGCAATGCTATTTTTTCATAGCACTTGTGTGCATTTTCAAGTAACTATCAACAATCTTCAAGGGTTGAATTTCTCTACATCTTTGCTAGGAATCATTATTTTTTTATTTCTGTTTGTTTTTAATTAATAGCCATCCAAACTAATATGAAGTAATACTTCACTGTGGTTCTGATGTCTACATCCCTTATGGTCAGTAATGCTCAACTTCTTTTCACATTCTATTGGCCATTCATACACCTACTCTGGACAATGCTTTATCCATTTATTTTTCCTTAGCTCATTTTTAAATGAGATTTTTGGTGGCAGCTTTATTCATATTGAGTCATAGGGCTTTTTAAAATATTTTAGTTATTAACCCTTAATCAAGTCTATGGCTTGCAAATATTGTCTTACATTTTTTGTGTTGACTTTTTAATCTCAAAATATTCCCTTTAACAAGAAGTCAGTGAAAATAGCTCTACTACTAACAAGCAGGTCCATCATAAATAAAGTCTGGCATCCATGATAAATCAGTGCTCCATACCTCAAAAAAAAAATCCTCGCTCAGATGAAGTCTCATATACATATGCCCAGCTTTTCACCACACATGTGGGAACATGGAAATATTTCTCACTGAGATTTTCTCTTCTAGCACCAGGGGGCATTCTGAAAGCAAATGTTGGAAGACATCCTCTTATGGAAGAAACAGACAGAGCCTGGGGTGTTCTGGAGAGCTCCTTCTTAGCCAGAGGTAAAAACTCACTGCATTCTTAGCAAACTTCTATAGTTATTTTAAGAACTACAAGCAAGAGAGAAAACACCAGTGTCTCAGCCAAGAGCATCTTGTAACCTGCCCTATACTTCTAGGTTAATCATTTTGTCATTATGTACTTCTTCACAGTAGTCTCTTATGATTATTTCCGTGGCATCAATTTTAATGTCTCCTTTAAGTTCTGATTTAATTTATTAGGTGCTTCTCCCTTTCTCTAATGCAGTGTATTTAAGGATTTTTCAATTTTGTTTATCTTTTCCAAAAACTTTTCTCAGTACCATTGATTTTTTCCATTCTCTATTTCTTTTGTTTTTATTAATTTAATTTAATTTTTGAGACAGGGTCTCTCTGTGTTTCTGGATGGTCTTGAACTCACTGTGTTGCCCAGGCTGGCCTCTATCTCAAGGCAATCTTCCTGCCTCAGCCCCTCAAGTGCTGAGATTGCAGACATGCAACACCATGCTTATTTCGGCTTTAATATTTATTATTTTATTCTTTGTCCTAACTTTGGGCTTAGTTTGTTCTTCCTTCTATAGGTCTTTGAAATGTAAAATTAATTAGTTTAGTTGAGATCTTTCTTCTTTTTTAAGGTATGTATTTATCATTGTAAACTTCCTTCTTAGTGATGCATCTGTTGCATCCCACGGGTTTTGGTGTATTTGTTTGAGTTTTTGTGTGTTTTAAGGTATTTTTGATTTCTTCTTGACCTACTGGCCACTTAGGAGTGTGTGGTTTACTTTCCACATACTTATGAGTTTTTCAGTTTTCTTTGCTTTTCTGTTTTAGTACTGGGGATTGACCCCAGGACTTATATACCAAGCAATCACAACAGACTTTTTTATCCCTTTATTTTGAGGCATAGTCTCACTAAGTCACTACATTGCCCAGGCTGGCCTTGGACTCCCAGAGACATAGAATTAGAGGCTTGTGCCACTATGCTCTGTTTCCAGTTTTTCTTCTGCTACTGATTTTTTTGTTTGTTTGTTTGTTTTATTTCACTGTGGTAAGAAAAGATATCTGGAATGATTTCAAAAGTTTGAAGTCTAAGATTTGCTTTGGACTCCACATATTACCTATCCGAAAAAAATGTTTCATATGTGCTTGAGAAGAATTTATACATTCTATTGCTGTTGTTTTAAAATCGCTGTGTATGTCTGGGAGATTATTAGTTCTATGGTGCTCAAGTCTACTCTTAATATTTTTTTCTCTAGATACTCCATGAATTATCGACTGTGAGATACTAAAATATCCTGCTATTATGGTAATGCTATTTATTTTCCTTTAGTTCTACTAACATCTGCCTTATATATTTAGGTTCTTTGTGATTGGGTACATACATGGTTATACTTTTTATGTGTTCCTAACCACTTCTCAGTTGAATTATTTAAGTATTGGATGACCAAAAATTGCATATTTTTCATTAATTTTTATGAGATTATATAACAGGAAATATAAAAATGACAATTTTATCAAACTTACTTGATATCTGTCTTGTCTAAATATAGACACCCTTGTACTTAGTTATCATTTGTCTGTAATGATTTTTCTCATCCTTTTTCTTTTACTTCACATAGGTTCTTAGAGATAAAATGATTAGGCCATGTTTTCGGTTTTGATTGCCAACCTCAACACATTTATATTCAAAGTAATAATTGAGAGAGAAGGTCTTACTCTTGATAGTTTAATTACTGTACATCTTTTAGTTATTCTGTCCCTATTTCCTTCCTTTTTCTTAGTGAGATGCTTGAATTTCTTTCCTTTCATGTTTTGTATTTCTATTACAGTTATTTAGTTCATATTTACCATGTGGTTTTCATAAAATGAATGTTTTGTAGTTTAATACTCTATTTTAACCTGAAAAGAACTTTATTCACATGCAAAACCTGTGAACATTTAATTCTCTCCTATCCATTATTAATGTTATAGATCTCAAAACATATCTCTGTATATTGAGAATCATTAACATATCTTTGCATTTGTCATACTTTTATAATTTTGTCTGTTTGATACTAAAATTAAAATGATTTACACATCACCATTGCAATAGGATATCATGCCGTATTTTTCTGCAGATTTACTTTTCAGGAAGTTTTATACTTTAATATGGTTTGATATTACTCCTTAGCATTCTTTTATTTCAAATTGAAGCACTGACTTTAATATGTCGTGTAAATCATGTATGGTAGGGATGGACTCTCAGCTTCTGCTTATCTGGGAAACCCTTTATCTCCTTTACTTGTGAAGAGTAGATTTATCAGGTATAGTATTCTTGGTTGGCAGATTTTCCCCTAGGACTTTGAGTATATCATCATATTCACTTCCAGCCTGCAAGGTTTTATCTGATAAATTGAATAAAAATCTTATGGAATTTTATGAATATGTAGTAAGTATTTTTTTCTCTGATTGCTTTCATAATTTTGTCATTGGTTTTGATTTTGAAGAGTTCAACTATAATGTTTCTCAGTATGAGTTTCTTCAGATTTATCTCATTTGAGAAGATTTGGGAAATCTGGTGGGATTATTTTTTCTAAAATAAGTATCCTGTCCTTTTCTCTATTTTCCTTTTGAAATCATCATATGTATATTTGCCTGCTTGATTGCATTTCCAAGTATTTCAGGTTTTCTTCACTGTTTTCTTTTTGCTTTTCTTTTCTTCCTTGCTTTTTATTTTGTTTTGTTTTGGTTTTGGCTCATCTAATTGAATAATTCTCAAACATCTGTATTTGTGTTGGCTAATCCTTTCATATGCTCAATCTAGTCTTGTGTGAAACTCTTTTAATGATTTGAAAGTACAGTTTTTATTCATCTGCAAGATTTCTTTTTATATGTTATTTTTGTTTATATTTTCATTTCATTCCTTCATTTTCTCTTAACCTCATCGAGCATATTTATGATGCTTATTTTGAATTCTTTCTCAGGTAAATTATATATGGTCATTTAATTGGGGGCAATTTTAGAGGCCTAATTGTGTTGCTTTGTTTTGTACTAGCCTCCTTTGAATTTTCTTTGACTCTTTTTGTTGTTATCTGAACATTAGAGAAAACAGCCATTTATTCTAATGCATGTGGACTAGGTTTTTATGGGAAAATATATCTATCAATTATTCAGAAATATAAAGGTCCTTTCAAACTTTTATGTCGGTCCAACCTGCTTTCTTTTTTATAAGTGGCTACTGGGTTTTAACAGCATGATAGATCCCTTCATCACTTTTAGGTAGGTAAAATTGAGTCTTGTGCCTTGAGTAGGGGGATGCTCAGAAAAAGTTGGATTACTGAACACTTTATCCAGCTCTTTCCTTCCCTGGAAGAAATCTGGAAACTAGGTATTGTCACCTGTCTCATCTGTGTTGAGTCATTTTTTTCTCCCGTCTTTGCTGGCACCAGCTCTCAGTTAACAAGGTTATGCCAGGTCTTGTTACTATGTCAAGGCAGGTGCAACAGGATCCAGTCTATGGAGGAGTCCTTGGGAAACGTCAGGGATATTGCAGAAGGGGAAGAATGGTGCAAACATTTCTTTACCTAAGTAAAAGCTGAGACTTTTTTTTGTCTGTTCATTGCTCTGAAGTAAGGGAAAGGGTGAGGGTTATGGTAAGTATCATGCTAGGTTTCCAACTACAGTCTCACTGGTTCCCAGGAGTCTAGAGTATTGAGTCCCATTAGCATTCTAATACAGTTTAAAAAAAAGAAAAAGCTCCTCTTCTGGGAAGCTCCAAAAATAGTCAGGGTGTTGGCTATATAGTCTAACTTGTCTCTCACCAGAGAGAAACTGCAATCTGGAGATTTTCCTTTATATTATATAGTTTTTTGCCAGTGTAGAGATTATTTTGAGAAAATATCTCAGGCTTCTCTAATGGCTTTCACCTGGCTGCTTTTACACACTCCTAGAATAGAGGAATCTCTCAAATATTTTCTAAAGACATTCTCAGGAAAACGTAAAATGAAAGATCAAAATTCTACTAGAAATTTTATAAAAGAAGTATTAAAGGCAACAGAATGCATATTGTCTTCATCAGTGTATGGAATATTCATCATAATACATCATCTACCATCCCATATTTATCCCTGCATTTTTAACAATAGGGAAAAAACGGAAACAAACTAAATATCCATCAAATGATAAAAAGATAAGAAAAATGTTGTATATATTCACATTGGAATGCTATTCAGCTGCAAGAGACACTGGAATCCTTTGTTAAGTTAAATAAGCCATTATAGAAAAACAAGTACTTCATGATCTCACTCTTGTATGGAGTATCCAAAAATGTTGATTTCTCACAAGTTGAAAGTAGAATGGTGGTTACCAGATGCTAAGGAGTGCAGCCCAGTGAAAGAGATGGAGTGAGCTTGATCGATAGGTACTAGGTTAAAATTATGGAATTTGTGTTGTGCTATTGTATGAAAGGGTGACTGACTGTAGGTAATGATATCATACTATATATTTCAAAAATGAAGAAGAAAAGATATTGAATATTTCTGCAATAAAAATTAATAAATGTTTCAGGAGATAGATATGCATAACCTGATTAAAATATTACATTATTTTTTAGGGGAGTGGTAGAGATCAAACTTGGGACCTTGTGCTTGCTAGGCAAGTACTGTACCACTGAGCTAACTTCCTAACCCCTTGAATATTACATTATTTATACTTATATACAAGGACTACATGATTATCTGTAAATATGTATAATTTTTATTCCCATGTATCATTAGAAAAATAAGTTTTACTTAAGTCACATAAAATATTTCAAATATAATGAAAATACCATCCACTGAGAACCATAGGGAAAATTTAAGTATATATTAATAAGTGAAAGAAACAATGGTTAAAAAGCTAAATATGATATCATTCCATCTATGTTACACCCTTTAAAGAGCAAAACTGAATTAAGATACGTAAAGTCCATGTACCTGCTCCCCAAGATGAATGCAAACATTAGGTACTGAAATCATATACTAAAAAGAAAAAGAAAGCTAAGTGGTATTTTTGGATTCCTCAATTTAAATTAAAGAATTAAATGGTTAAAAAAAAAAAACCTGTGAATGGCTAGGGATTTAGCTCAATGGTCAGAGTGCTTGCCTTGCAAGCACAAGGCCCTCAGTTCGATCCCCAGCACACACACACACACAAAAATAAATAAATAAATAAATAAATAAATAAATAAATAAATAAAAACCTGTGAATATAGTAAAACTATTAGTGTTTGCTAGAGACTAAGAGATGAATCAGCAAAGCATAGAGGAATTCTCAAGTAACAAAACTATTGTGTATAATACTATCCTGTTGAATATATATCCCACAATACATTTTTCCAAACTCATAGGATATGCAGTACTTAAAGTGTATCCTACTGTCAACCATGGAGCTTGGATGATTACGATGCATCAATGCAGTCATCAACTGTAATAAATGTTCTATTGTGATGGGAGAGGTTAATAATTGGGGAAGCTATGCATCTATGCAACCAGTGTGTATATTTACAATTTCTGTAGTGACTTCACAAATTTGCTATGATAATAACATTTCTGCAAAAACTAAATTCTAACAAAAAACATTGACTGTCAATGGACTAAATTTTCAAACTAAAATATAGACTACATGAATAGATTCATAGAAGAAACAAAAATATAAAAAAATCATTCATTACTAATGACAAAATTAAAGTGTATAAAAATAGTTGACACAAAAGAATACCAAAGCAAGAATAAGTAGATTTATTTATGTCAGACAAAATAGAATTTAATCTCCAAACTGCAAGAGACAAAGTATGTCATTACACAAAGACCAAGGGATTAATTGAATAGGAAGATATAACAGTTGTACACTATACATGTATCTAATACTAGAGTACCTTATTTTATTAAACAAATGCTTTTATGTCTAAATAGAGAGATACACTAGAATACAATAATAGTACATGACTCACTACTTCAATTAATGTACAAATCATCCATAAAAAAAACTTAACAAAAAGTCAGAACTAAGCTATACTACGCACCAAATGCGTCTCGTGGGTATTTGCAGAACATTTCATCCAACGGGTTTTATAATACACATTCTTTTCATCAAGACAGAAAACATTCTCTAGAATAGACTTTATATTAGGCCACAAAGAAAGTCTAAATACATTTAAAAAATAAATCATATCATGTATCTTTTAGGTCCAAAATACAATAAAACTAGAAATCACCAATAAAAGAAACTTTAGAAATTATTTAGATATATGGAGACTGAAAAACACTCTTTAAATAAATAATAGGTAATTGAAGGAACCAAAAGAGAAATTATTCAAATTTCTCAAAATAAATGAAAATGGAGACACAACATACAAACACTTGGGGAGTACAGCAATAGTAGTACTAAGAAAGAAGTTTAAAGGAATAAGTTTCCCATAGAAATTGAAAGATCTAGATAAGCCTAATGATGTATCTCAAGGATTTAGATGGGAAGGACAAGCCAAACCCAAGTTTATTAGAAGGAAAGAAATAACAAAGTTCAGAGAAGAAATACATGAAATAGACACTAAAATCATACAATATATTACTGAAACAGATTGTAGATTCTTTGAATAGATGAACAAAATTGACAAACCTTTAGATATATTAACTTACAAGGAAAAAGAAAGAAGACTCAAATAAAATTAGAATTGAAAAGGAGATATTAAAATGATAATACAGGTATACAAAATACCATTAAGGCTATTATGAGTAGTGATATACTGATAAATATGAAACCCTATAAGAAATGAATAAATTCATGGGCATATTTTACTTACTAAATTTGGACCATGGGGATACAAAAATTGGAAAAGGTGAAGGACAGGTTATATAATAAGAAGTGTCACAACAGGGGCTGGGGATTTAGCTCAGTGATTAGAGTGCTTGCCTTGTAAGCACAAGGGCCTGAGTTCGATCCCCGGCACCACCAAAAAAAAAAAAAAAAAAAAAAAAAAAAGTGTCACAACATAGAAAACTCCAAGACTGCGCAGCTTCATTGCTGAATTTTACCATAATTTAAAGAAGACTGAAGCTCAATTCTTCTCAAACTATCCCAAAAAATTCAAGGAAAGAAAACTTTTCAAAGTATATGGTTCATATTGTCCTTATTACCCTGATACGAAAACAGGACAATGTCATAACAAAAAACACAGAAGAACAAATTTATAGAACAATATATCTGATTAACATAGAAGCAAAATTTCTCAACAAAATTGTAGCAAATTAAATCTAACTGCATATTAAAATGATCCCAGATACAAGAATCAACAAATGGGACTATATTAGACTAAAGAGCTTCTGTATAGCAAAAAAGTCAGTTAGTAGAGTGAAGCGAAAACCCATAGAATGGGAAGAAAATCTTTGCCAGCTACTCATCAGACAGAAGACTTATAGCTAGAATATACAAAGAACTTAAAAAAAAAAAAACCTACCTAAAATTTATGACTCACTCAAGAAATGGTCTAGAGAAATGAACAGACACTTCTCAGTGTAATAAATACAAATGGCCAACAAATATATGAAAAAAATGTTCAATATCTGTGGCTATTAGAAAAATGCAAATTAAAACAACTCTAAGATTCTACCTTATCCCAGAAAGAATGGCAATTACTAGGAAATCAAGCAATAACAAATGCTGGAAGGGCTGTCGTGAAAAGGGAACCCTCCTACACTGTTGATGGGAATGCAAACTGGTACAATCATTATGGAAATCAGTGTGGCGATTTCTTGAAAACCTGAAAGTAGAAATCCCATATGACCCGGCCATTCCCCTACTAGGTATCTTCCCCGAAGAGCCAAGGACATCATACTACAGAGATACTTGTACAAAAATGTTTCTAGCAGCACAATTTGTAATAGCTAAATTCTGGAAGAAACTGCACACCCATCAATAGATAGCTGGATAAACAAAATGTGGTATCTATACATAGTGGAATACTATTCAGTTATAAAGAATAACAAACTAAAGTCATTTATAAGAAAATGGATGGACCTGGAAAATATAAGGTTGAGTGAAATAAACCAAACTTGCAAGCTTGAATACTATATGGTATGCCCCATTTGAATGAGGCAAAATACAAACAAAAGAAAATGATAAACAATGGATACAAAAAGGCAATGGGTCAGATCTAAGCCAATAGGCAAAGAGTCCAAGGGAACAAGAAGAGGGCAAAGGGGAGGGGAATGGGAAACCAGAGGAATAATGTTATCCTAGTAACTTTATGTAGTTGTGACTTAATGCTGCATCTATTTGGTTGTTTACATTGCTGGTTGTTATAAGCAAAAGGCACAATGTATTATGATCTGTAAGTTTGTGTAATGGCCTGTAAGTTTGTGTAATTTTGGATAAATTTTAATAAAAATCTATTTTTAAAAGTATGGTTCAACATGAACAAATCAATTAAAATAATGCAACATCTAAATAAAATGGAGGATTAAAAATTATGATAACCTCAATAGATGCAGAAAAACCACTCAGTAAATTTAAATAATTCTTTATTACAAAGCTCTGAAGAATCTAGTTAAAAAGGATCATACCTCAACCTAATAAAAGCTATGTATTATCAATCCACAAATCATATTGCATGGGGAAATTAAAGTGTTTCTTGTAAGATCTGGAACTAGACAACAACATCCATTTTCACAAGCTTAATATCATATTGAAAGTTTTAGTGAGAACAATTAGACAAGAGAATGAAATACAAAGCATAAAAATGAGATGGGAGGAAGTCAAATAATATTTGTTACAGGTAGTATGATTGTATTCATAGATAAATCTAAAGATGCCACCAGAGGATCATTAGAGTTGATAAATTAATTCAGTAGCAGTACAATAGAAAATCAACCTACAAACATCAGCAACATTTTTATGCACGATAAAAACTTGCTGAAAAAGAAATCATGAAAGCCATCCACTCATAATAGGAACACAAATACCTAGGGATAATGAAAGACACAACAAAAATTAAAAAAAAATTATGAAAGAAATTGAAGATGTACAGAAATGGAAAGACCGCCAGTGTTCACAGATTAGAAGTATTGATGTTTTAAAATATCCAAGCTACCCAAAGCAACTTATAGATTCAATGGAATTCCCATCAAAAGGTCAATGATATTATTCAAGAAAGAGAAAAAATGAACCTTAAATTCATTAAGTTAAAAAAAAAAAAAA
>PVJO010019008.1:0-35286 GCA_004026905.1 Hystrix cristata | reverse complement strand
CTTTATATTGAGAACACAATAAACTACAAATTAATAATATGCAGAAGGACTGACTCTGAATTCATCTGTTTATTTTTTGTTATTTTGAAATTTTACCCAACTATTGTCCCTGTAAGTACTTAGATTCTATATACCAGGAAATATGCTAAACATTAGGTGAAGATCTTACTCTGCATAATGATTAAATAAAATAATAGAATGAAAATAATTCATGTATAACTTGCTTTAGCAATTGCTATAGAAACTAGTTCCAGGTAGTTGCAAACATGTATTTGCAAAATCATAGCTAGGGTCAAAGTGTTGATTTATTCAATAGTTTTCTCCTTTTACTGCTTAAATTCTATTTTTGAGGATTATCTATATAGTACACAGAATACTATAGATAAGCTTTGTGGGTATTCACAGACAGCTGCAGTTATTACATATATATTTACTAAGCAATAAACAAATACAATATATAAAATGAACACTTTCCTGAATTCTTAATTCTTCCATTAATTCTACTTAAATTTGGATAAAATGTTGATTTTAAGTGATGTAATTGAATTGTTTTGTGAGAATTAGAAGAATTCTCCTTTCTGGACAGCATAGATTATGACATTTCGAAATAGAACTATGTGGATTAGAATCTCACTTCTTCCATGTGATATCTTGTTTGGCTTTTTGTCTGTAGTTCATTTTCTGCATGAAAATAAAATAGAAATTACATTTTCCTACTTGATTAAAGGCCAGATGTGTGGTATAAGAGCTTTCAAGCTTTGGAGACATATATTTTATATTGAGATACAGCACACACACACACACAAACACACACACACACACACACAAACACACTCTTCAAAGAAAAGCTTTGTTAAACTTTAGTTTTTTTATATGTCTTGTACTGTACTACTTTTTATTTTACTTTGTCTCTTTCATGAAAAACATTTTGGTTTCACCCTATCAGATTAGTTTATAGATTGATAACTGGGCTGCATACTACAGTTTGAAAACATAAAATTAAGAATTAGGGAGACAAGATTGTGATTTATTTATGCATAAAGCAGGAAGGTGTTGAACCTGCATTACTATCTACATGGACTTGTTCAGTCATTCCACAGATGCTCTGCTGAATTTATTAAAGAACTCAGGGTGCCAGATTAAATAATAAAGATGAATAATAATTATCAACCTATTGTTTTGCTCTTAATAATAATATCTATTTGATGACTAAATGGTTGCATGTCACCATTTCTTGCTTTTCCGTGAATTTTGAGAGAGCATCAGAAATTAGTTTTTTGTTTTTGTCATATGTAGTATGAGCATTGTTCCATATTTTATGAAATTATAGTTTGGGTGCATATATATATCATATATATGATATGTATCACATTTTCTGCAATATTATGGTTTTTTAAAATTTATTCTCTTTCTTCAGCATCCTGTAGAAAATAAATCATTTTCCTTGTACTTCCCATGCATCTGAAGATGAAATAAGGTTTGCTTTCAAAAAGTATTTCATGTGCTTGAAAGAAGTAATTCCATTTCATGGAATTATATATTTTTAATGCCTTTTCTACCTTCCAATTTCCTTCCACATCAGGAAAGAAACCAAAACACATGGTAGGGAAAAGGAGATCCTCATATATACTACCCAAACTTGTACTCTTTTTACATCTAGTCAGTAGCTTACCACCCTACTTGGTAAGGGAATATTTTTGACGTGGAATCTCCTAAGTTCAAAACTTTCCAATCAGTGAATACTTTTCCAAAATTCTCTACTTTTCTTAATTGTTTTAAAAGATAATATAAATATATAAAATATATGATATATATATCATTATATATATTATATATAATATATCACATCTTTTAAAACAGTTAAGAATAGAGAATTTATATATGTGTATGTGTGTGCCTGTGTGTGTATTAAAGAAAAATTCAAAAATTATATAAAGGTGAAGCAACCTAAAATTTTAAAGTCAAATACCATCTCTATTCCAGTTACCCAGGACATTAGAAAACCACACTATATGTCAAAAGGAGAGAAGGATGAAACTTACTTGTAATTTCTTTAACAGTATTTTCCCATCAGCACAGTACATGATTTTCCTGGATAAGAACCAAATGCAGCCCTGTAATTTTAAAACATGGAACAAAGGACCTCCCTGCTAACGCAAGGGGATGAATCTAGAGCTCTGGTTTTGAATGTGAACCCAAGTTCATGGTGCACCTCGTTAAACTGTGGATGAGTGGAAAGAAACAGGATATGAATCATGCTCTTCCTGAACATAATTTGTTTACCCAGTGCCAGCACCTGCCTTAATTATATTCCTTGTTTTGCTAGTGTTTATTAGTGTAGAGTCGACATTAGTTCTAAACTTTAACATCAGTTGTTATAAATAACTTCCATTTCACAAAAGTATTGCCATGTAACCTTGAAACCAGAAGGGAAAAGAGCAAGCAAAAAATAAATAAATAAATAAAATTAAAAAGAGCACCTCAGTTGGAGTCTGATTTAAAATAATCATTTTTTTTAACTGGGGCATTCGGTGTTCACCACAATGCATCCAGAGATTCAGCACTGATTTTTTTCCTCAGGAAATAACTGAAAATAAATTGATATGACCAGATGCTAGGTTGGTATTGAGTGTCTTTTATATGTTGTTAATAATAATCATAGTTTCGTATGTTGGCTTTTCTCTTTTGAACATTTTTCAGAGAACATAATAGACACAGGTAGTAAAAGACAAATTGTTAACCATGAAGGGACAAGGAATTGAATCTGAGGGCATCTTCTGCCAACATTACACTCAAGTTCTCCCAGCAAAGATACAAAGACTTCTTGTGCAAGAGTCCATGAGTCACTGTATCCTTAGGGCTCAGGAAAAACGATTGCTAATGTCTGCTCCTTGCCCTTCAGCTTGTTTGAGAGTTTATAATGAGCTATATATAAAATACATTATTGAATAAGTGTTTGAGGGAATGACTGTCATTAAATATAAAAATGACTGAATGCAGAGACCTTAAAAAAAATGGGGAGGGCCTCCTGACCCCTCCTGATGAAAAGAATTAGGGATGAGTTTATTTTTGTTTTTAGTTTTTTTTGAAAGAGAAGGGAGTTAATTACTATTGAAATTTTGTAAAAATATGTGCTTAAATTCCAGTGTTTATCAAGATCAGAAAATGCCAATATAGTTTTTGTGATTTATTTTAAATTTAGTTGGAGTTGTTTAAAAAATATCATGGATATGTCTTATGACCATTGACAGTGATATAATGGAATCATTGTGTGAGCATTTGGCTTCTCAATGCCCTTTCTTTTTGTAGCATTTGTTCACACATTAATTTGCATGACTACATTAATTGCTGTTATACTCTCCAATCAGTTCTAATTATTCCGGTACCAATTATTTTATTTGTGGGTAATTCTTCTCCTTTGTTTTCTTTTTTTACTGTACCCTCTGCCACTCCCCAAATGACTTGTTATGCATAAATGAGAACCGGAATGAAACATAAATGAGGCATTATTGCTCCAGCTCCTGCATCTAGTTCTACTTTCATGACTTTGGTGTAACAAATCTCTGAGAAGACTCACTAATGAGACAATTTGATGGATTTCTTCTAATTCCTGTACTTCTTTCTAGTCCTCTGTGCAGCACAAATGGCTTGCGAGGCAGTGGAGGAAGAAAAGCCTTTCTCTGGAATCTCTTCCTGGGCTTTTGGGATGCGATGCAGCTTCTTCTGCACTGCACACTTCATCTCTGTGTCCTTCAGAGACTCTTCTTTCTTACCCTCTTTATATAAACACATTCTAGAATTCCCCATCGACATTTTCTTTATTTGTAATCACTAACTCGGCTGCACATCTTTCAAGTTAACTGTGAGGTTAACTCTTTAAGCCTCGCTATTCTCTTAAATCTTACAAATATTATTTCAAATTATATATGTCAAAAATTCAATTTATTTATCGTAAGCAATCCAATTTTTCCCACCACTGTCTTAGTCTGTTCAGACTGCCATAACAAAACACATTAGACTGAGAAATTTATAAATAATGGAGGTTTGTTTTTACAGTTCTGGAGGCAGAAAATTCCAAGATCCAAGCACCAGAAGATTCAGCGGCTAGTAAGGGCCTGTTCCACACAGTTAGTATCTTCTTTGTGTCCTCAGTGGCAGAAAGGATTCTTTTCTAAAGTCATTAATCCAATGCAAGAGAACTCCATCCTTATGACCTACTCATCTCCCTAAGACCTCAACTCTTAATAAAAGACATTGGGGATCAGACTTCAACGTACACATTTTAGAGGAACACCAACATTCAGACCTCAGCATCCACCCAATTCCAAACTAACTTCCCTTCACTGTCCAAATTTTACCACCTACTGCAATATCATCTGCTGCATCTCCCACATCGAAAAACTTAAGGTCATACTTGACTGTGCCTTTTAATTTATGTGTAAGAATCAATCACTTGCCAAATCCTACTGAATATACAAACTAAAACAAAACATTTAGCACCCACTGTGTATGACACAGATTAGTTTTAACCTTTTATATACACATTACTTTTTATGTGCTCAGAAGGTGACAATGTTTTACCTAACAAAATACTTCCTATCTATATAGGCAAACTCCAAATAGTATTTTGTTATTATCATTTCAAGATTTCTTCAGACATGGGCACATCATTTCTTTTTCTCTGCCTTTTTCTCAGCATTTCCTTTCTTTCACTGTCAGCCTTGACTTTTCAAAATTGTCCTTGTATCTTAACTGAAATGTGAGTGCTTTGGTGGTACACGCCATAACTCATTCATCTCAGCATCTCCTCTAACATGGGATGCAGGTTTCTGTAAATTGCAGTGATTAATAAATACAGATGTTTTTCTCACAACATTGTTATTAGTGTTGGTTCAAAAGGCTGTATTCAGGCTATAACGCAGCTTTATTGTTTATCTCCAGCTTCATCGTAATGCTTCTGATGGGTAATTACACACAGCATTTAAAATGATTAATTTGTACATAGTAAGTAATAGGTAAATGTGTCGATTAAATAAATTTTGTAATCTGTTTATTTGAAGGTGAAGTATAAAGTCACTAAAAGCAGAATGGAGGAAACAAAAGGCTGATAATGACTAGATATTTTTAAAAGGTAAATCCTCACAACAAAATTGTGATGTGGGCATTATTATTCTAATTTTACAGATGAGGAAATTCAGGATTATATGGTATTAATTTCTCAAGGTAATAAAGTTTAGATCTGCGGTTTGTCAAATACTGTTCTATGCTCTAATTGACAAATTTATAAATCCAAAGTAATGCATACACATGCTTTTTAAAAACAATCCAGTAATACAAAGGATTTCATAATAAAAATGAGCAGTCTTTTGCCTTGATCTTGACAGCCCTGGGGCAGCTGTTCTTATGCATTTCTCTCTTGGTGTTACTCTAGTGGTTAGATTCTTTTCTTTAGATGATACACATGTGTCATTCGCACTTGATGGGTTATAAACAATCAATGACCATTCTTCTTATAAGATGTTAAGTAGTCATTCTCCTTCCGAAAGGGAAGATCCACATTGGAGGGCAATTTTTAACAGCAACTAAAACAAGACGAAATTAAGATAGCTACACACCCTGTGTCCCACTGTGTCTTCCATATTTTCCACTCTGAGACAAAATATTCACACTCTCAATTTGAAAGAGAAGAGGTTTGTTTTGGTTCATGTTTTCAGTCCATGATTGGCTGGTACCACAGCAGAAACAGGGTGGCAGATGGGCCTGAGAGGAAAAGGTGCTCAATCCATTGCAGCCAGGAAGCAGAGAGACCGCAGAAGCTGGGGTCAAGAACACGCTTTTCCAGATCATGACCCCAGCGACCCACCTCCTAGCAGCACATGCAGATACCAAAATCATTATGGATGAGCCCAGTGATGATGAGTAGAGTGCTCCCAGAATCCAGTCACCTTTCAAGCACATGGGACTTTGAGAGGGCATTTTAGATCTAAACCATAACACACTGCATTGTACCTTTTTAATTTTTTTATTAGTACATGTTGGCAGTACATAATGATCACATTCTCCATGGAGAATTTGTGTATGTACTTGACACATTTTAATTATTTTTTATGTCTTTCCCTTCTCCTCCCTCCAACCCTCTTCCCCTTCCTATTTACAAAGCCTATTACATGAGACATGGAACTATACACCAGAATGTTTACTCTCGAAAATGTTTGTACTAGGGAAAACTGGAAACAATTTCAATTCTCATCCTTTAAAGTTGCTTGTTCATATTTTTGCTGCTATTTTATTTGGTTACTTGCCTTATTTTATTGATTTTTAGAAACTCTGAATCAATTTTAGATATTAATCTTTTGCTTTGTAAATATCACAGTTTCAGCTGAGTGACTACTCATTGTCTAACTTTTCCATATTCTTTCTCCATCACAATTCTTTCTCTTAATTCTAATCTAATGTAATTTATCCATTTTTGCCTTCTCTTTTGTGATTCACTTTTAGGATTGCCTTTCTTAGCTCAAAGCCCTGAATATATTCTCACATATTTTTCCTTTATTATTTTCATAGTTTTATGTCTTTTTATTTTTTCAAATATTTAGAATTCTTGTTTATATTATCTTTCTTACAAAAGGAAAAGAACTCTGTTTATCATTCATTCTCACCTTCCAACACTTTTTCCAATTCATGTCTTATTTAATGTGTCTCCTATTTGGACCATAATTCCTTTGGCAGATTTTATCCTGGTTTGCTGATTGTATCCCTCTCATTCTTGTAGAAAGAGAGAAAACAAAGTAGATGGCAATGAATCATATTCTTTTAACTCTATTTCAGTGTTTTGCTGCCCCGTTTTCTTTGCCTTCTTAGGGCTGGGACACTTCGGGAACTCTGTTGGACTAATTTCTCCACTGGCCTTCTATGTGTTCTAGATAGCAGTCTCCAGGGTTCCACTTTCCATTTGATTTTGCTAAGCAGAATTCAACATAAAGTCTAATATTCTAAAACAAGAATTCATGACATTTATATCCCTTTAATATCATTGTAATGGGACTGTAGAGAGGGGAGTAAAATGCATTGCATGTGTGAAGCCCACTATCTTCTAAAAATCTGCACAACTTTTTAATGTTTTCACTATAGTGTGTCTATAAGTCATCAGATTTATTTGTGTTCTTACTGGGAATAAATCATTAAGATTTTCTTATGCATTTAAATAAAATATGTTCAACTTTCAAGTATTTGAGAACTAACTGTTGCTAATTAGCAAGATGCAACATTTTCCTTAATTATATCCTTACGTGTTTGAATCAGGATTTGGTTAGACATTTTATCTCAAAACTACTCATCTCAAATGATTTAAAATTGACCTAAGCTATGCATCTTTTAATGGCGATTGATAGAGCTAGAGGAAAATGTAAACTTAGTTAATCTAAGGTGTTTATACAAATTATTCAGAATGCCTGTTCTGAACTTACCTTCCTCATCTTTCTCGTGCGTTTCCCCTCTCCGCTGCATTCACCTGTGTCAGATTCCGCCATCTGCACCCCTGTGGGGACAGCAACGCCCCAGCTGACAGCTATGACTCTATCACTGTCCTCGTCACCAGAGACACTGTTCTAACCTAAGTCACCTCAGTGGCCAACCACTTTTCTGTTCTCAGTCTCTGCTGACTCTCACTGTTGTAACCAGGGGCATAGGAGTAACACCTTGACTACCTCAAGCTACCAGTCTTTCAGCAGATTTGAAACCAATCCATGTTCATGTAAAATTATGGCTGTATTGCTGAATAATTCTTCCAAAGCACAATATATCATCTTTTAAATTTTCACTTTCCCTTCACAGTATAGCTACCAGACTGTTGGCTCTTTAGTTTGCTCATCTGGGAGCACACACACACACACACACACACACACACACACACACACATCTCAGTTGGATATGAAGGTAGAGGGTTGAGTGATTTCAAAGGAGAAGCAGGAGAGCTGAAACATGAAATCGGTCTACCTTGCTAGCCTGGAGCTGTCTGTAGTAAGAATCTCAGCACTGGTATCTCAAATAATGAAAGGAAGGGATGGGGTGATCTTGCTCGCCCAAGTTAGACTGGAAATTAGGGCTGCCCATCTTAGCAGTATCTTCCTCCTTTCTGTGGCGCTCTTAAATTTTTCAACAGCATTTATTTTTCTTTTTCATTTCTCAGGGACTGAAGCCAAGTGGGGCTCTTCTTGTTCTTCCTACTCTAAAAATTAAAAAAAAAATAAAAAACACCTTCACTTTAATATTAGTAACTTTTTAATTTCTTAGGGAGAGTGTACTACACAGATGTGAATTGATAAATAAAACATCACGGTGATTGCATAACAGTGTGAATGACCTTAATGGTACAAAATGCAATTAAATCAGTAAATATGGTAAAGTTTGTTTATGTATGCTTTGCCACCCAAAAGTACACGTTTAAAAAATTGCACTTTATTTTGAAAAGGCCTATAATTACATTTTAACTTAGAAAATTGGGTGGTAATAATTGATGCACCAAATCCACTTTCATAGTGAGGTACAATGGTGCGTAATTATGTTTTCTCATACAATCATTCAAGAGTATTTTTGCAGAAATATTATGTGGCAGGAACAGAGCTGTGGTTAAATCAAGTACCATCCCTGCTATGAGTTGGAATCAAGAAGGAAAGCAAAAATTAAATAATGACAAAACATCAATTTGTAAATATGTAAAATGACTGGTAATGAACTGGACCCATATTGCTTAAGCATGAAAATTTTCATCTTCTCTCAAAATTTCTTTTCAGAATCACTCTCCCGATATACTTTTTTTTTAACCCTGTGGTCTCTGACATGATTCAAAAGTGTTTTAGTCACAGTGCTTTAGTAAGTTTATAGTATTTTTGGTATAGTAATGAAAAATCCAGTCTGATGTAAAAACTGAACAACCACAACAACAGCAAAATCCATACATTTAAATTTTATTTTCCAAATTTTTTGCTCTTTTAATCTTCGAGACCTTCAGATGTTGGAAGAAATAGTGTATATTTCTTCTGTCTTGATTTAGCTCCCCTACCTAGACAGTTACTATCTGGGGATCTCTGGGGTTGAGGATAGATTATTAGCAAGTAGAGGAGGGAGAATGTACAGGAAAAGTCTTACTTAACTGGTAAAACTTAGTAGAGAGATAGAAGCTCTGGATTGGGGCAGATTCTCCTTGGTGGGATGTCTTCTACCTTTCTTAGAGATCCACCTGCTGAAATTTTCCAGTGACAATTTCCTACATTCCTCATCAGGCTGGGGTAGGTATCTACCTGTCATAAATCTCCCCTCCTATACAGCTTTTGCATCTGATAGTATCTTAAAGCACTTTATGTTGTAGTCACATTTTTCCTTAAGAACAATAATATTTTGTATTCTGTACATTTTTGTGGTAGTCCAGCTCAACATGATTGCAAAACTCTCTGAGGCTGTAAATTTTGACTCGCATTCTCCCCCTTTTCCTCTGGTCTCCATTTCCTCTGTTAAAAGCACCCCCCAAATTCTTACATACTCTTAGTGTTGGAAACCACACCACCTAGACATATTTCTCCAAACAATAAAATAATAAACTGTACATACTTTCCAAATTGATTTTTTTCTGCTGTAGCCCACAGAATATGATGGTAACAGCATCTGCAAGTGTTCTACATAAGTAGATGCGTTAGTTAGGCTGCCATTATAAGATATAATAGCATGGGTGGTATAAAGAACAGAAATTAAATTCTCACAGTTCTAGAGGTTGGGAAGCATAAGATTCAGTGCTGGACAGTTTTCTTCAGGTGAGAGTTCTTTTCCTGGCTTATAGATGGCTGCTGTGTTCCTATAGTAGAGACAAAGATATAACTCTCTGGTTTCTGCTTATAAAAGCACCAGCTCTATCAGTTTAGTGTCCAATCCTCTGACAGTATTTAACCTTCATCACCTCGCCATAGACAATAGGGCTAAAAGCATTCAGTCCATAATAGTGAATAACCTTATATTTCATTTTTCTGAGCTAGTCCCAGCTTACATCTGTGGATCTATGGATACCCAAGCACAATTTTTAACAACATTCCATTTTGTTCACAAAATTTTGGCGGTTTAGATAAGTAGTAGGATAATTTTTTTTTTTTTTTTGTGGTACCGGGGATCGAACTCAGGGCCTTGTGCTTGCAAGGCAAGCACTCTAATCACTGAGCTAAATCCCCAGCCCCAGTAGTAGGATAATTTTATATAAAATGTTCTCGCTGCTTCATTTTGAACATTTGGGCATTTGAGATACATTGTTTTCAGTCTTTGTAGTCCCTGATGAAAATCTGAGACAACAGGAAAAATTTAATTTAAAAATAAATTACAATGATAGAACGTTATAAATTCTATGGAAACAATTCTATAGAGAAATATGTAGGGTACCATGAAGGCATCTCATAGAGCTAGCAAGCATGGCTAAAATGTTGAGAAAGAATATGAACTGATATATAAAGACAAATAGAAAATCAACAGAAAAAGGATGAGGTAGGACTGAAATCAGAGGGTGACATAACAGGATAGAAAATATTCCAGGTAGATAAAACAGTGCAAAATAAGTTCTACTTTCTTTAGACAAAGAAAGTAACTTATGGATATAACTATGAAGAAAAACCAGATTAACTACAAAATCATAAACTTTCTTGAGCCAATCAGGAGTCAGCCTGCAATTCCACGATGGACAGGCATTTCCAAGAAGAATGCATAGATTAGCCCACCTGTGGGGAAAGCAGGAGGAGAAAATGACCACGAGTCAAAAGGGTGTAGGGAGAAATCAACAAAATGTTAGTAAATTGTTAGTAATCTAGTGAAAGCCTGGTGTGTTAGACAGGAATATTTGAGGACTCTGTGTACAAGACCAGTTTACACTTCCTTATGGCCTCCTTCCCTTTGTCCTACCATATTTACATTATAGTGAGTACATTGAGCTCAAGGCAGAGGGGCACCAACTGCTACAGGAGGATAAGCACAAAACTCTCTTCCTCGCCCAGACCATTTTCTCTATCAGAACAAAAACCTCAATTTTCTGTGGGCACAGGCAATGAGAATATGGCTATGAGAATGGCACTGGAAAAAAAATCTATTTTGGTGATGGATTAGGAAAAAGCCTACATACAGTCTAATGATATAAGCTCCTGTATTATTAGAGATCTTTTAAAACAGAGGTAAGAAGAAGGTCAAGTACTCCCACCCAAGCCCAACCTCAGATTTAAGGCAAGTTTCAGTGGCTATAGATAGATATTATACAGAGGCAGGGTTCAATTGGCCCCTGGAACTTGATATCACCAGTTTTTATTAGATTCAGTTAATGGAGTCTCGTATTATTCTATCCCCAAATTCCATGATTCAGTTTATCCTTATGTATTTTGTGTTCATGAAGAAATAAAACAAGTAAATAGAACACTACTTTTTGTCTAGATTGCATTTTGTTAGACTTTTTTGAATGTGTATATTGCAGAAAGCCAGATTCCATCAAATTCTCACTGTACAATCACCAGTGATTAAAATATTAATTTAAGCAATTGTGATGTGCACCATTGTTTGAATTATTGTACTAAGCATGTGAAAGAAGGTATTTCCCTATTTCCCAAGAGTTAGTTTGGGAATGTCAATATTTTAAGTCTTTTCTACATATTACTAAATTTCTATCAAAAATGATACACCCATATATCATGTGTGTATGTGGAAAGAAGACTTACTTTCCATATGTCCCCAAATTCTAGGACTTGTTAATTTTTTGGTAATATAATAGGTGGTATACTGTAGAAGTCTATAAAATTCATTTGTTGAAACTTAGTTTTCAGTGCAGTAGTAATAAAAAAAGGACACTTAGTAGGTGAGTCAAGCTCTGACAAAGGAGGCCTCCCACAATTTTTGATCCTTTTTGTCCTTCTGTACCTTTTGCCATGTGAACACAGCATTATACCCTTTGTGAGGATGGAGCAACAAAGGAAGATCTAAAACGCAGAGACCATCCCCTGAAACTTTTGTTTTGAACCAAAGCTTTCATCCTTTTGATCTTGTACTTCCAAGCCTCTAGAACTGAATTCCTCTAGAAATGAATTCCTATTCATAGACTATCCAGTCTCAGGTACTTTGGTACAGCAGCACAAATGGACAGAAACAATATATACACCTTTTATCTCTTTGCTTAATTAACATTACCTTTTTCCTAATAATTTTACTCTTGATGATGTACAGTAGTACCTCAGTTCACAAACTTAATTAATTTTATGATTTTGGGGGAGATGGTTAGTTTGTGTTTGTGTGGGAAAGATGGCTGCAGTTGTGTTTATAACCTGATGTAGAGTTTGTGAACAAAAGCAAATTTTTGTTGAATGTTTGTGTTTGAGAATCAAATTGTTTAGGAACAGAAGCATATATGAACTAAAGTATTGCTGTATTATATTCTTTGCTTATAAATTATTTAGTGACATGCTTTGTCTTGGGAAACTTTTTAAATGATTTGTAAGAAATCAGAGTGAAGGAGGAAGCACTAAAACCAAGTAGTTTAAGTAAATTTTAAGCTATCACATGGAATATTCTGCAACTATATGTAACTTTCTTACTTCCTTGCAAGAAAATCACAACCTTAAAATTAGTTGAAAATAATTCAGCCATAATGCAGCTACGATCATTTCACAAGTGAGGAGAACTTTCAGCACCACGGAGAGTTCCATCAAGAGGCTTTGGCCCCACAGAGAAAATCAAGATTACAGCTGTATATATTGAAGGAAAAAAAAAAAAAAAAAAAAAAAAAGTTTTGAGTAAGTTTAAAAATTTCATAAAATTCTTTGAATTTTCTAGGTTATTGGATTGTCTATCATATTAATAAATGCACTAATTAGCAAATTTTACATATTTTGTTAAAATGCCATTTTCATTAAAACTTTTATTTCACATAGAAATCATTCTAAGAGTACCTTACTCTGATGGCAACTCCTGGGAGTGAGTAAACAGTAAGACTGAAGAGATATTTGTCAGGTACCATTAACAGCCTAGCAGTCATTTCTTCAAATTATAAACCCAGGAGCGCTCAGGAAATGATGTAAATGGCTGTAGGGATCTTGATTATCCTCACATCTGCAGGGATTTCTTATTTGAGGTTAACTGGTGTAGAGAGCATTACTTTTGACAGTCAAGAGGCCTATCTTTTGGGGTTGGGGCGTTCATTCTTTCATTCTGTGGCTCTCAGTTTCCTTTGAGACTGAAGAACTGGATGATCTGTGAGGTGTACCGAGATAATCTTAACATTTTGATAAAGGTGTGGTTCATCATAAAGCAGCCACGGCAGCTGGCAGTTGCTTCACTGTGCTATTCAGCCTCTCCTCTCAAGGTTGGGCCAGGTACTCTGCTGCTTAGGGCTTCTCGTGTTTCTTACATTCATAGCAGCCAACTCTCGTGGGCTGCAGCAGTGAGCTATGAATTCATTTCCTTTGTGACAATAACAATGTAATAAAAAGCTTTCCGTACCTCGGCATGCCTGTTATAAGCTGTGGCAAGCATTTCAACCATGTTACTAGCGGTTTCTATTACCTTAAGTGACATCTTGTATCACTGGTGCCAGGATACAGAGATTCATACCTCCCCCAGATCCACCCTAGTCACTTAGGCAATTTTGCTCCCTGGTGGGGGTTATTTCAAGCTATAGAAAACCAGTGTCCTGCAACGTGGCAACACAGATCGCCTCCTCAATCAAAGCAGAGAGATTCCTGTGGCAGCATTCACCAATTCCTGATAGCGGAAAAGTTCTCAATCTGATGAGCTAGGAATGTTGGAATAACATTTAAAAGAAAGATACCCTTAATATGTCCATAAAGGCCATTCACGGAGATCACTGTATTAAATCTTATAAATGCTTTTGTCCAAGTAGACCATTCTCAGGTGAAGGACAAGTAGTTATAGTCCTTTAATAATCTTATTTTGAATTTATCCTGTAAGTCCCAAGAACAACATGAAAGAAAACAAACAAACAAAAAACAACAACAACAAAAAAGGAAAGCTATTTTAGTTTATGTGCTGCCGAAGCGAGCACAAGAAAGTAAAGATAATGTGTGACATAATGGAAACAAAGCTTTTGTAAATAGGGAGGGAGGAGGGGGTGAGGGCAGGGAAATGGGAAAAAAAGAAGCAACGAGATATGTCATGCACAGGTACAAATCCCCTATGATGAATGTTATCACTGTGTACATCTAAAATGCACCATTAAAATAAAATAAAATTTAAAAAAATTAAAACAAAACAAAACAAAAAAACAAAACGAAACAAAAAGAATTCTAGTACTTCAAGTCAGAATGTCCTGGTGGCGATCTTCCAGGAACTACGAATTATCTTTGTGACCATAACAAGTCACCTAACTTCTGTAATCCTCCATATCTGGTTTGATAATATTGGGCTGCATCTGCACATTTTTAAAACACGTTCTCGTTGAATAGCTCCTGGTGTTTAGTTCTCAGAATGAGAGAGCCCTGGTCCTTCAGAACCTCAAATCCCACTCCCTACAAATAAAACTACTTCCTTTGTACTTTTCTGTGTTTAAAAACACTCCAACTCCTATAGATTAGCAAACTGAGACATACATATACATATTTCAAACATCTTCCTATCATTTGTATGGATAAGAAAAATCTATACTGGCAAATCAAAAAACTCAAATTGCTCTCTGCAGACAAACTAGATAAAAAGAAACACAAATCAAATTATTTGTGCATTAGTTCAAATTGCTAAGCAAGATATTAGATATTCAGATTTGTATGGCAATGCATAGGAATCTGAAATTAGGAATATAATTTCTATATCTTACTTCAATTTTTAATTTACCTGTCACTTTAGGCTCTTGTAGTCAGTCATTAAAATTATGATATATATTTTTACTTTTTATATGGCAAGATATTTGTAATATATTGATATTAAGAGCAGCTACAGAATAACATATGATCCTTTCACCCTTAATTACATATTTTTATAAAATAATGGTATATGCATGCTTAAATGTTTGAAAACATGTATTCTGCAATTATTATTGAAGGATTATAAGTGCTTTTTCACTTTTAATTTTTAAATGTATTAAAACTTTCATAAAATATAATAAAATAATATAGATATTGAATAAAATAAGTAAATATTTCAATTCAAACTCCACATTGATTTCAAATATCCTTTTATAAACCACAGCAATTCATCTATCCAGATTTTTAAATAAAATATAGGTAATTATAATCATTCTTATATTTGTGGCACAAACTATTTTCCAAGATGGCTTATCAACTGCAGCATATACTGAATTAAAGAATATTTGTAGATTCTAAATGCTGAAAATCTTTCAATTCCAGAGAAAAATAATTGAAAAGTGGTATACCTATGAGTGATCATGATTTGTAACAGAGAAGAAAGCTGTACCTTAAATATTTTACCATTATATACTGATCAAATTGAGCTAATGCCACTTTACTAGCTGAGCTCTCTTTAATTATGCAAGGTGCTCTTATTCCAATCAAATGACAGAATCACATATATTCTTTTCTATTTCTGTACATTTTTCTCATGCAGTTTTTGACACCCTCAATTTTCTATTCAGCATCTTCAAAAATTAAGTGCTTCCTGTGTTTTAAAGGACCATTTTTTTTAAAAAAAAAAGTCTGCTCTATAGCCCCTCATTATTGCAAATGGAAGTGATATTTTCTGCCTTGCAAATTTCATAGCTCTTAATGTTTGACTCTTCATGCATCACTGTGTGTGTTTTCTAGACACATACTGTGTTTTCTAGATTGCAAGCTCTGTCATAAACATGCCTGTGTGGCCAGAAGAAAGATGTGAACTTTGAAATAGTGCTTGGATAGTTCCCTAATTTTCTGAGATGGATTTTTCTTTAATTTATGTAGATATTTCCAGAGATTTGTACAATTAAAATATTAGTAAAAGCAAAGCGTAGTGGTACCCTCCTACAATCCCAGCATTCTGGGAGGTTGAAGCACGAGGACCACATGTTCAAGCCCAGCCTGACCATCTTGGTGACTTAGCCAGATCCCTTCTCAAAAGCAGAACAAACACAAAAATCCAAAACAGAAACCAAAGCAAAAAACATCCGGAGATGTAGTTCAGTGCAAAGGCCCTGGGTTCAATCCTTAGTATCACTTTGTGACTTTGTGTGTGTGTGTGAGAGAGAGCGAGAGAGAGAAAGAGAGAGAGAGAGTTGTGTAAAAATAGCATATATCTGTAAATGGACTTCTAGCAGAGTAATGCACTTATACATATGAAAATTTATAATTTTTTGATTCAGATTTTGTGTCTAGAAATGGCAGCTTTATTTTTTAAACTCGATAGTCTTAACAGTGCGAAAGACTTTGTAACTCTTCAGTGCTAATTTATATGCAAGGACGTTGAGGTTCAATCACCACATTTTCAATTATACAAGTTAAATTCCTTTTAGGTGGGTCAAAACTCTTCACTGCCAGCTGTTGTGGGTATAAGTGTACTAACTCCGGGTAAATATGAACCCAGTGGTGATGCTGATGGCCACATACACAATCCATCCTAGTCCTGTACTCTGCTGTCTAATCTTGATTCGACCTCTAACATAATGGTTCTGGATTTGAAACCAGCACTGGCACTAAGCCATTGTGGAGACAAGGAAAGGATTAGCCATGAGAGGATTGGAAAACATACCATCGATAAAACATCTTGTCACTCTCAGATCTGGCTGCACAGGAGCCAATTCATTGGATAGGAAGCTGCGGCAGAAAGAGGCAGCCAGCTGCAGCTAACTTTGACATGTGGTTAATTATTTAAACTTTAGAGTAGCTGAGAAGAATAAAGTCTCTGCTTGCTTTTTTCTCTCCTTCTTTCAAACCTCAGGTGCTTGAGCCAGGAACTCAGGCAATTTGAATTGTCAGGTCTAACTACCCATCTTGCCCTCATTGCTTTCAGAGAAACACCTTAACAAAGTAAGTGTGAGCTGAAAGAAAAATGTCTTAAATAGCCTACGTTTCCACAGCTAAACCAAAGTAGAGAATTGAAACAATTATCCAGACAGTTTAGAAAAGACAGGTAAAAGTTTCTGGATATATCAGCCAAATAGAACATTAACACATGAAAAATGGAAGGCCGCAGTTTGCAAAACAGTTCAGCTCTTGGTCTGCAAAGGGCTGTACAAATGATTTCCCTGAGTATAAATGGCAAAGAGATAGGAAATGACTAAATGCCACTCATTCATCTCACTTGATTTACTTACCTACTGGGGCCAAACTTTCGTTTCACTTTCTGTTTTGCTTTTTTGGGAAAACATACATGCACAAATCTTGCAATCATTACCTAATCCAATGTTTTCAGGATTTACTCTTGGAGTAACCTAGAGAATTATTGAAAGGTGACATTCTGTAGCATTGTACTCCCACTTTAATTGCCTTCTCCTCCACGTTTATTAATTCAAGTCCCTTTCCTTTCCTCCTCTTTCCCACTCATGGTATATTCCTTTCTTGGCTTCCCAAGACTTCATGTTTTCTTTTGACATTTATTTCTGTGAATTTTGCAATATATCTGCTTTGCCATGATGCATTATTCACTGCCATTTAAAAACGAACAGGTGTTTATCTTGTGACTTGCATTAAAAGTGATGTTAGGACAGTAAGGGGTTAACTCACTATCTGAAAGGTTAGAGTTTCATATTTTAATGGGAGTTAGAGTGCACCCAAGACTAGAATCATCTAAAACCTTAAGCCTCTGGAGTTACAAGAGTGTGGTGATTTCAGGCACTGGAATGGATAATGAGGGATGATTGTGGTGCAGGTGGACCCCTTATTGCCTGTAAAATACACTCCTGACATTCAATGAATGAAACTGGATGCCTGATAAATCCCAACGATGTTTTATGTTTTACTGTTTTATTAGGGGATTGAAATACATTGTCATTACTTTGTCAGGCACCTTCTTTATTCCCTCGTCACCTCCCTCGCCTTTATTAATCACTTCAGTATTATTTCTGGTAAGAGTCAGGCAAGGAAGAAGTTTATTTGACTTCTGTTCTCCTTAAAGTTCTATACTTTACTCCTCTGTCCATTGAGACAAAAACAACCAAGAAAAATCTCCTCATTTCTCCTACTAATAGACAAAGCAAAACTAAATTGGCAGCCCCAATGGCCCATGACATGTATTTGTTTAAACAACTGTCATGAAAGACATGTTTAGAGGAAAAGGAGGCTGAACTTTGCTTTAAACAGATGAAGATTTACATTCTCATCATTACAAATCATGGGAGCGTCACCAAAACGCCAGCTATACCCTTAATGATCAGCATCTCTAATGTGTGGATGATATTATTTACCTTGCAGTGTTCTTGCTGGGATTGTATGAAAAGTTTATGGAGTGCTAGAGGGTGGAAATACATTCCATTCAGTGTATTTGCAGAGCGTTGTACTGAAACAGAGGTGAAATGGGTAGACTTCCTTTCTTCAGATGCTCATAGGCTAGTGGTGGATTAAACTGATGCTAAATCAAATGTGACTGTGAATATCAAGAAAAACTCGATATGATGAAGTGATGTGGCCCCCTCCAAAATTCATATGTTGAAGTCCTCACCCCAAAGCAACTGTATACAGAAGTTGAACCTTTGAGGAGGCAGTTAAAGTCAAGTGAGGTTACAAGGATAGAGTTTTCTATAGTTTGGATCTGGAATGTCCCTGACAGAACACTGTGTTAAAGGCATGATCCCCACCTTTGTGTTACGGAATGTGGTGGAACTTTAAGAGGTGGGGAGAGACTTAGGTCACAGGGTTTGAGCCCTAAAAGGGTACCGTAGGACCCCAGTCCCTTCTTTTTTCTTTCCTTTGCTCTCTGGCTATGAGGTGAATAATTTTGTTCCAGGATATGCTCCTGTCTAGATACACTGCCTCACCCCATGCCTAAAACTAGTGGGAACCACCAATCATGGAAATCATGAACCAACGTAAATGCTTTCTCTTTATAGGTTAATTTCTCAAGTACCTGTTATAGTAACAGAAAGGTGACTAATACCAATGCTACTCTAACCGAACTCATGTCAATAAGAAGAGGAAGAGAGACAACAGGAATGTGGGCACAGACAAAACAATCTGCCATGTGAGGGCACAGAAAGGAGCAGCCATCTGACAGCCATACAGGGAGGCCTCAAGAGAGACCGAGCCTGTCAGCACCTCGACCTTGTACTTCAGTCTTCAGAACGGTGAGTCATAAAATTTCCATGGTTTCTACTCTCACGGTGGTATTTTGTTATGAAAGGCCAGCAGACTAATTACTCCTGATGACAGAGAACTGTTAGCTGATTTTAGGAGTTCAGACGAGAGAGAGATTTTATATTAGTTTATTCCTCAATGAATGAATCAAAGAAATATTCATGGAAGATGACCGGGAGACGAGATGGATGCCGAACACAGAGGGATAGGATACGTATCTGAACACAAGAAGAGTCTGCAAGCCCCATTGGAGTGATGGAGGCCCAGGGCTCAGGCCTGGAAGCTTAGGGAGTCCGTAGGAAAGGCATTATTTCTTCTTTTGAGAAGTCAGGCCTATAAAAAATGTATGTGATTATGTACATACATGATTTTTTCGCATAAAAATAACCATAGTAATAGAATGTTTCTTCCTTTCCTAGAAAAGTCTAAAGCAATCGTGCTACGTAGTAACATAATCCATTTTGCCCACTGTGTGATATTCCATGTGAAAAGAACATGTTTTGAATATGGATCCCTGAATTTCCAATTTATTAACTGTTTGCCTTTGACAAAATCCTTTAATTATTATGATTCTCAGTTTCCTCATCTAGATACATAATGATATATCCTACTTACTATCACATAGAGGTGTGCTTGTGAGAATGAAATAAAGACAGTACAGTCCCTGGAATAAAAGAAATACTATTATTTTAATTATTATATCCTGGTAGTTATTAGGAAATAAGATCACAGTGGCTGCTGATTTTAGAATAGATATAAAATCAAAGGGTATGGTGTGATTTGGTGAAAACCACTTCCCTCCCACTTATATGGAAATCATGGAAATCATGGAAATCAATTATTTTGTTCTTCAGGTAAACATTGGACACTTAGGTTCTAGGAAAAAGCAATATGGTTCTAGAAGTAAATCTGGAAATTACAAACCCTTAGCTACTAAATTGTTGCAGTATTGAACATTAGAAATAGATTATATCTTTCCTCGGCCAGCTAAATTAAGCGGGGTGCTAAGGAGAACTATACCTTGATGAGGTTCTGTGTGAAAAGACATTTTCATTATGCACTCAGGAAAGTGGAGTCAAGTGAAAGGGTTTGGGGCATAATGTTGGGTACCTTGCATAGCTAAGTCACCTTCATGGCCCAGGGAAGACTGGAGGAATCTAGAAAGGAGGGGTAGGATACAGATTGCAGGGGTTCATGCCCCGTGAAAATGAACTGACCCAGCTTCTTACTTTGCGGGGAAGGTTTTGGCTCAGGAACTTATTAGATATGAATTCACAGTAACAGGGCCTGTGGTACAGTACAGCACATATTCCCAGCTTCTCACTGCTGCTGGGGAAAGCAAGGCAAGACTCCCCACAGCTTTGCACATGGACTTCTAGAGACTCCTGTATTTCCTGCTTCCTCTCTAATTCTGGAAGAGGAAATCCCTTGCTCAGACTCCTGATCCTCTGAGGTGTGTCCTAATGTGCTTTCTGCTTCTAAATGACAAGGAAGACAGATTTTCAGTGATTTTTCAAAATGTGTGTATGGAAACTGTTGCGTGTCATGAATGTTTTGAGAGCTTTATAAATGATAACCAATTTAATTCTCATGGTAACTCTACATGTAGAAAATATTTCCATCATGGGGTTGGTACAGCGCTTGCTTGGGCTTGAGTTTGATCCCCAGCACAAAAAAAAAAAAAAAAAAGAAAAGAAAAGAAAAAGAAAAAGAACAAAAGATTTCCATCTCTCAGACAAAGACACTAGGACCGAGGTACCTTAGGTCTATACAAGTTCACAAGTTGAAAGATGGAATCAATGCTTCCTGGCTCTTAATTATAAGGTCCTATCAGTTCTACTGTCAAACACAGTACAATATTTGCTCTTTTTCTTCTCCACCCTTTCTTTACTTTTGAAAAAATCTATTTATATCTTTCTCAAATGGGAAAGGGATAAAGAGATGGAAGGAAGGGGAGGGAGGGATAAAGGATGAAAAAAGCTGTGAAGATGTGTTATGTACACATGTGGACTCCACACATGGAATATAAACATTATATACTGCAAACATGTACTAATAACTTAGATAAATAAAAGACCATACTGCACTTATAAACCTATTTGGACCCAATGGCAAAGTTCACAATGCCATGTTAGTAAAATTTACTACTGGCCCATGAACTACGAACATTCGAGTTGTAAACTTTCACACATGTACTGTATAACTTGTTTTGCCAGATTCTGAATGAATATGACTTACGAGCATTCTCCCAGAATAGAACTTGTTCATAAGTCAGGGACTTAGTGTGTAGCAAATAGAAGCTGGCTTCTGCTGTTGATCCAAAATTGATATTATTCTTAGATAGATAACCTTCTGAACATCTCAAATGGTGGCATAGTTCCTAAGCTCTTTCATCTATCATAGTTTTTCTACAAATAAATTATAAGTAGGAAGAAATTTATTACGAAAATTGTCAAGGACATTTTGTTTGATTTTTAGAAGGAATTTTAGGTCTTTATTTGTAGGGGAGCTGGAGTATTTTTAATTTTTCTTGATAAAAAAAAATCAAAGTGTGTGCCACAGGAATAGACATTGTGTACCCATATATACTCTGCAGACATATGTACACTTTTATTTATAAAATATTTTATATTATTTCTCCAAAAAGTATACATAACCTACACTGTAACAAGCCAGTGATACAAGGTTGGGAAGACAGTGTCACTCGTCCTCACGACACTGACACTGCTGCTTGTCTGCTCCCTGTCATGCCTTGTCACGTCTCAGGGCTCTCGGATGGCCCTTGGTACAGCCTGAGCCTTTTCTTCTCTTGGCCTAATAACTGATTTCTTCATGAGATTGACAGGGGAGTGAGCAAGGGTGCCACGATTGCAGAGAATGCCTTTGATTTTAAAATCCCCTAAAGAATGTTACTACCATGAGCTCATTCTCATTCTATTTTTGCATCATTTTCCATAGCAGAGCGAGCAGGGCACTGTGAGCCAGGGCGACCTGGATCCAGATAGCCCGGGCCCAGGAGAGGTCCTCAGGCTAACTTGGCCACTTGATAAATCTTTCTGTTCCTCGGGTTTATCATCTGTAACATATGCTAAATTAAAAAAAAGAATAACGCCCTGTCGCATAGAGAAATACTATCATTTATTTAACATAAACATATAAATTATACATTAATATTGCATATAATGTGTGTTCATTATATATACTCCTTAAATAATATATACGCAGATGTTTATACATGTTTAGATATTTAACATATGCAACATATATACTTTTAAATATCTTACATATATACACGTGTTAAGTGTTTGGTATTATTTTGTTCACTATTTTCGGTTACCAATGGGCTTCGGATACAGAAAGCATTAAGGAGTGTATTGTATAGTGATTAAATTTAGACTATGATTAGGGAGAAAGCATTAGGGAATGTATTGTATAGTGATTAAATTTTTATATTCTTTTTTTTTTTTTTTTTTTCGTGCCGGAGATCAAACTCAGGGCCTTGTGCTTGCAAGGCAAGCACTCTAATCACTGAGCTAAATCCCCAGTCCCTATAGTGATTAAATTTATAGACTATGAAGTTAGATTGTCTTGGGTAATTTATTCAACCTTTTAGTAGACTTTATTATTTGGCTTGTAAAATAAAGATGATAACTATTAACTAATAAGACTATTGATACTATTGATATGCTTATTTTGAGGATTAAATTATCTACTACCACAGTACCTACCATACATTACATACATTGGGAACTAACAAACTCTATAAGCATTTTTTCTTTTTTTAAATTTTATTTTAATGGTACATTTTAGATGTACATAGTGATAACATTCATCATAGAGGATTTGTACCTGTACATGACATATCTTGTTGCTTCTTTTTTTCTCATTTCCCTCCCCTCACACCCTCCTCCCTGCCTATTTACAAAAGTATGAGCTTTTTTTCTTATCACTATAAATGTGTTATTACTTGACAAATTTCAATAAATATCTGCCCTGTTGTTACCAGAATTCACCTTAATTTAGTATTAAGAATACACAGAACTTTTTCTAATATAGAACATGTGTTCCTATATCACATTTATTGTATGTGGTTTGAAGTTGACTCCTGTAGTTTGTAGCACAATCAAAGAACATTCATTGATAGCCTGATGATGAAAATTTAGGTGTCTCTATAGACTAGATATTTGTGTCTTCCCAAAATTCATAAATTGAAGAGCTGATCCCCATGGTGATGGTATTAGGAGCTAGGACCTTTGGGAGGAAGAAATGATGGGAAACCTCATTCTGATACAGGATTATACAGTTCCTGTAGAAGAGAACAAAAACCTTACTTGGGAACTTTCCACCTTCTGCCATATGAGGGCGCGGTGAGAAGAGAGTTGTCTGTAAAGGAGGAAGCTGACCTTCACGAAACACTGGGGTTGTCAGAACAGCACCTTAATCTTAGATATCTCGGCCCCCAGAGCTGAGACAAATAAATGTTTGTTGTTTAAGCCACCCAGCCTGTGGAAATTTGTTATAGTAGCTGGAGCTGGCTAAAATCACCATTAACCTAAAAAATTCCTCTTTCGTCATTTTCTGCAATGCTTTTGTCTCCAGTAATCCTCAGCTTCTGCCCCGCAGCATGTCTCTTATGGAGTTGGACACACATTATTACTACAATCGAGTTTCTGTGTAGCAACAGAAGATAGTAGTACTTCAGAAGAGGGCTTGAAATTAATTTGCACGCAGCAAGGCCACTGCTGCACTGTCCATCATTGTCAGGCGCTCCATTCTTCCTACGTGATCAGGAATAACAACGAGCGTTTCTAGCAAGAAAGCTGCCTGCCACATCTGCACCTTTAAAAATGGACTCTAGGCAGACACTGCATAATGAGCCGGACCTCATCTCTGATCTCATGAAGGAAACCATTCGCCAGCCATCAGGTTGTTCATTAACAGTTCCTTCTTCACACCTTCACTGGGTATAACATGAAATTTGCCTCCTTTAATTCATGGTTAGAAATAAATCAATGGATTATTCTGACTTATCCTTCGAAAGGATGCTGGTTTTTATCATTGTCAACTTTTGTCCGGTCCAACTACACGATGCTATGGCATCCTAAACTGTGTTATGCCCTTACGTTTGGCTGCAGTGGGCTGCCTAGGCTACTCTCTACACTTCTGTTTAAATGAAAAAGCACATTTTCATATAGCTCATTTGCCTCCAAATCTTCACACTTCAAAAATCATTTGGTCTTTTTTATATTTTTAATGAAAAATAACTGCGTGTGAATGATGTCAGGAAAAATATGTGCTATTCATCTCCTAGACTCATGTGGCTTGAATCTGGCTAACTTGTCATATATTCAATCATTTTTCTGGTTTGAATAGATAGGGTCCAAAAACGAGTTCTTCAGAGCGTAACAGGGTGTGAGATTATTTGCATTCACACCTCACTTAAGATTCAGGCCCTTGTTTGTTGCAAAACCTTTACCAGACAAATGAACCTCCAAAAGCCTCAATTTTCTCATCGGTAAAACAGGGATAATAATATTACTACTCTACAGGCTTGCTGTGAGAATGAAATGGAATAACTTGCTAAGTGTATTGCAGAGTTTCATGTAGACAGCAAGGGCTCAGAACAGGCTTGCTGTCACTTTCGCCGGTATCACCCTAGAAATGTGAAAGAAGATTCCTCTACAAAGGAGGCAGGTAGTTCTTTAGAGGTTTAGAGTCAGAAAACAAAACAAATGTATCATTGCCTCCCCAGAAAGTATGTTTAACATCAGGCTGTAAGCTAATAAACACATCCAGGATTGTGCACTTGCTGTGCAGACCTGGGATAGACTTTCAGGTTTGCAGTAGGGTGGTGATAATTTAAATTCATGTACATTGGCACATTGATAATAGTCAAGAGCCTGAGAAAGGAGATTTATGGGCAGCATGAGCTGATTGCCAGAAGGAAAAGAATGACCACTGACTTATTCTGTTTAACTCTAAATATTCTACATAGCAAGCAGTTTGTGATGGTATAAACAATCTCAGCCTTTTCTTTAGAATGTCCAAATAGTCAGGAGTGAAAATAGAACTGAAAGTAAAATTCATACATCTCCAATACTAGGTGAAGACATCTAACAGATCATCAGATACATAGTTTTATTTAGCTGAGTAGTAGTGTGTACTAGATGGCAGACGGACAGCTCTGGGCTGATTGAAGCAACAGACATGTTTTTCTGAGCTGCACAGTGCTGGGTAAGATAGTAGCTTAAACATTTTGAATCCATTTTGAACATTTGAAAAATAGAACATTTTATAAGAAATCCAAATATGCATATGCATGACTTATTAAAAAATAGAAGACTCATACAGGAGTACATGAAGGAGCCCTGTAATGACAGAATGTGGTGTGTAGTTTCTCTACAAGTGAGGAAATTGCATGAAACTACTATGTGCATACACTCAAATGAGTGGGTGTAAAATTGGCAAAATCGGGATAAGCTCTGTAGATTGTACTAGCGCTAATTTTTGTCATAGTGTTGTGACCCATTACCATCGGGAAGACTGGGTAACGAGTGCATAAAACCTCCCTGGTTATTTTAGAAACTTGATTGACAAATTATATACAAGGCATACGACTCTGACCAAAAAAAATTTCCTTATGGCAGTATTACCTGGGATTGTTTAGTAGGTTCCTCTTTACATAAGGCATGAAAGGAATAAAGGGGGAAATAATGGAAAGAAGGAAAAATAAAAGGGAAAGAAAAGAAAACAGTGTATACCTTATGAAGATACAGAAATATTTGTGTAACAAACATATACATATTTATATGTGGAATTAAAAGCAATCAATTACTTTGAAAGAAGACATAAAAGACAAACTAACATTGTCTAGCAGAGCAAAATAATGTATAATATTAAATAGAATATATTGTAAATCAAAACATTTACATCTATAAATAAAATAATTCAAGATAAATGACTGTTATCAAAATGGATGTAAAATATAGATATGAGTCACTGGTAAAACACTACCTAAACACAAGAACATTAAAACACTGAAAATTAAATGGCAGACTAATTATTCTAGAAAATACTGAGCACAAAAAAGCTATTGGGCCTGTATTGATTTTGATTTTACTGTAAAAACAGAGAAATTTTAATTTTCCAGGTATTATGTTAAAATCTCAAATTTTATGTATCTAAATTGCTTCGACTCATATAAAGTATATTTGACAAAAATACAAGAAAAAATTCACAAATCTTCTATAAGAGGAAAAGATTTTAGCGTACTTGGTTTTCTAAATGATAAACAGATAAATTTGAAAAGATAGAAAATGTTTGAACAATCTAATTAATAAATATAATGTAATGGACACATACAAAACTTATATCCAGTAATTAAAGAGCACAAATTCTATAAATATACATAGGAACCATTTAAGAAAATTATTAAATTACAAAATCTCAACAAATTTCAAACCATAGATGTTATCAGACCAAACTATTTTGAGTCTGCTTTGATTACCTGAAAAATTAATGTTAAATTTTTTATTTAATAATTTTAAAATATATTCAAATATCTGAGTGATGAAAGAGAAATCATTTTAAATTTTGCTAATTGTAAAACTACAGAATAACAGAAATGGTTCACTTCAAATTTGAAGTTTGTAGCTAAAGCAGTATTTGAAAGGAAATGTATTTGAAGGGAAATGTAAGTATTAAAATATTCATGCCTAAAAGAAGGACAAAATTATCCATGAAGTAAATACAAAGATGTAAAAAAACAAAAACTGGAGAAATTATTGGTTAAATCCAACTATTTTCTCACTTAGATATTGGAATTTGTTTTAAAATTATTAAATGCATTTTATTGCAGCTAAAATAGTGTGATACCGGTGCGGGTATGGACAAACCAATTAACAGAAACCTGATATATAAAAGTAATAACCTCAGAGTTCAGTGGGAAAACTGCTGACCATTTGATAAATGACATAAAGTTAATGCTATTCCTTTGGAAAAAGTGAAATTGTATTCCTACTTGAAACTTTATGTAAAAATAACTGTCGTGAGTTTTAAAAAACTAACACAGGAATATCTATGTAAATTCAGGGTAATACAGGATATCCTCATAAAGATACACAAAAATAAATCAAAGCAATAATAAATTGATGAATATGTATTAGTATTGTCATGTAATAGAATATTATACAACAACAAACAGGCATATCTCGCAACAATACCGAATTATACATCAACAGTCACATTTAGTAACATGGATGAATCTTATAGACATAGTTTGGGGGTGAAATAATTGGCAGAAGAATACACACAGTATTTTACCATACATCTTATTTTGAAATGTGAAAAGCAATTATATTTATTCTTTAAAGATACATAATTATGCAGTGCTTACATGGAGCTGTATGTACATGGAAGAAACACATGCAAAAAATAGATACATAAAAACATGGAACTGCTAGGAATGAAACCACCTTAATGAATATATTTGACATTAGATAGTAAGGTGGATAGGAAGGGAGGACTGCATACTGTCTCAAACAGTATTTATTCTATTTTAATTTCTAAAACTACCTAATGAGCATATAGGTATTTACTTTGGTAACGTTAATAGCTTGTAGTATATCTGCAATATTTCACTATGAATTTTAAATTATTTTAACAGTTATTATTTTAATTGAAAATATTTATGGGGCAAGCTTTAATTGCTGCTTTCTTTTCCCTAAAGCAATACTATGGAGAGAGTAAAATATTTATTCTTTTAAACTAGTTTTGTTTTTTTCTTTCCAGTACTGGGAATTGACCTCAGGGACTGCCTAGCTACATACCCAGCATTCATTCATTCGTTTTTTGTTTTTGAGATAGGGTCTCACTAAGTTGCCCAAGATGGCCTCAAACTTGTGGTTTTCCTGCCTCACTCTCTTGAGTAGCTGGGATTACAGATGTGCACCACCATGTCCTGCAAAAGGAGTTTATTTTCTAATAGCAGCTTCAGACGCTTATGTGTTACCTGCTAGCCCCCTGCAGGTATTTGCATTTGTAAGCACTAGTCAACATTAGTACAGGGGAAGCATTGTGCAGATATTTTGCATTACTATTGTAATAAACTCACGGGTAATTTCCTGTATCTCAGGCTTAGAAAGTTGACACATGATTATCCAAGACTAGTATAAAAAGAGATGAATGAATGAAGAGATCTATGAAACCGCAGATCAGACATGCAGTTTGTAATAGTTCAAAAATGCTTTGAACTATTGAGAGAGTAGAAATGCTGCTTTTCAAGAAATTGTAATTTTTTTTATAATTAACATCACTGTATTAATAATTGTTATACTTAAAATTTATACGCCTTGGCTTGCCAAATTAGCACCAGTGTTGAATAAATTAGGATAAAATGAAAAGAAATCACATTTAAAACAAGCAAATCTTCCACAGACAGATACTATTGTACTCATTACAGAGTGTTCATTACGGAGGAGCTGGCGTCTCTCTGGAGACACATTTTGATCATCTGAGAGCTCTTGCAGCCTGAGAGCCTGCACTTTGGTTTGCTACTTGACTTATGTGTTTTGCTTTCATTTGGTGGCATAGCTTTTCCTCATTTGTAGGCAACAGTTGAATGTGACATTAAAATCTAAGAGTTAAAACAGACCTAGGGGTTGTTTAAATAAACCTCTCTCTCAATGCAGGGCTGTTCCTTCATAGATGACCATTTGATCCCAGCTTGAATATTCTACTGGCCAAAAATTTACTGTCCCTGAGGTAGATTATGTCATTGTTGGGCAGTTTGTTAGAGAAGTCTACCTCTATGTGTACTTAGAGCTCTCTTCAATGGAGTCTCGCCTCCTATTCAGAGGTTCTCAGAATATGTTTACTCCTTCCTTCTTTCTTAAAATAAAAAGCAAGCTATCTTCACACATCAGTTAAACAAACATCTAGACGGCTGTTGCTATCAAAGATCACAAAGATGTTATCCTCATACCCATGAACTCAGCTTGTTAGTGTGCATGTATCTATATATCTATATGAGCATCCATATATAGATATCTCCAGTGCCACCACATATGTTTACATTTGGCAAAAGTGAATGGATTTCGGTGAGAAATTAGAAAAATTGCTCTCCATGAGGCATCATAATCTCAACCCTCACCTATTATGAACACTGTTAAGGCAGAGTTCTTTGTGCTACACTTCAAGGCAGCTAAGTACACACATTGTTCTCATGCCTCACGCCAAATTCTGTGAAACGACACTGAAGTTGTATAAAATAATTAATAACTGCTTTTATAATGAAAGGTGTTTCGTCAGTTGATTAGTCCTTGAGATAGGCACAGATATTTGGAGTAGAAAGAACACTAGAGAGGGTTGGGGATTTAGCTCAGTAGTAGAGAGCTCGCCTAGCAAGTGCAAGGCCCGGAGTTCGATTCCCAGCACTCCTCTCCCCAAAAAAGAATACTGGAAGAATCTAGAAATATGAATCGGAAAGAAAAAGTCGACTTTCCAGAAGAGCACTCATTAATTTTCAAATTTAAAGTGCAAGAAAAGGCTAAAAATCAGAGTAATTTCTACATGTTTTCATGTATTTGTAAAACCAATAGCAAATGGCAACACATCCTCACAGTTTATGTTTAGAAAGATTGTTGCCTGGTTGGTGACAGGAATTCTACTGTCCAAAGCAACGGAACGATTTATATATGGTGGGCATTTATGCAGAGTAAACACCTTCTTTTGCCAGGAGATGGGGGTTTGTTCATTACAGGATGCTTTTAGTTTCTCGCTCACTGAAAGGCTGTGGACCTGTCTGCTCCTATACAACACTGTAGGAAATCAGGGCCAATAAATAATATTTAGTATGTATTATTTCATTCATATGCATGGGTTGAGAATGAGGAATTATCAAACATTCAGAAATCTGAGAACAAATTTAGAGAACCATTGTAACAGAAATAATGCCAAAAGAAACAGAACTCGTGGACCAGAAATATGCCCATTGAAATCTGTAGTTAATCATTTTAGAGATTCTAGGAGATTCTAAAATCTATAAAAACAAGATCAAGCTCCTGTTAAAAGAAGTTATCAAAGAATAAAAAATATTACTGGAAAGAAAAAAAATATTTTAAATGGTTAAAAAAATGAAGAAATGTCTCAGAGAACATAACAAAAATTAAGAAAACAAAAGGAGAACATTTCTGACAAAACACAAGACAGATGAAAAGTCCAATTCCATTATCTAAAGAATATTTTTAAAGAAAAGTAGCATGAAAAATAATAGGAGTTAGAGAAAGAATTAATTAAGATCATTTCATAGCATTTAACAGTAAATGTCAGATTTGTTCTTGGTGAATGGAAAACGGAAGCAAATCTTTTTTTGTTTCCTTTTTTTTTTTTTCATTTTTGAGACAGAATTTGGTGGAAAATACAGAAATTGAGGACTGGAAGACCTAATGTAGAAATCTGAAAAATACCCAGCAGATCTAAGATTCATGTTCTTCTTTCAATATAATAGAATAAATGTGTAGCCCCATCTAATTTTGAATAATTGTATAAAGGTTGTAGATACAAACTTAGTAGAGTGTTTTAACAAACCATCCATGTGTCAATATAAAGCCCTAAGCCATTCATCATGGTCTTCTTTCCTTAGGGTTACCTTTCATTACTTTTCTCTTTTCCCTCATTATTATAATGAATACAGGAAAAGAGTGAAGACTAAAGACATAATTTCCTCAACTGGGCAAACAATCTACAAAATCATCTAGTTTATTGGATATCACTAATCAATAGGCTTCAATCATATAAAGTCATTTATTTTGTTACCTTCCCCTAGTTGATTAGTAGGATAAAATTCTGGCACAATGCAACATTTCAAATAACACAAAACAGATCAAAGTCTTAATGGTTCATAACAGATGGACTTAGTCATCATGATAAAGTCTGTTTCTTCTCTAATATTTCCCTGAAAAGTACTCTCATATCCTTTCTGGAAATAAACTGGATGGTGTTATTTGTGTACCTTCTATTTTTTCTAAATATTTGAGAGAATTGTTTAAAAGAGAAATTCAAGCTTTGTATTTTCATTCTGATGAATACCCTAAAGTCTTGGTTAAATTTCTTCATTTTATATGATTAAAATTCTCTCTCCATCTCCCCCCTCCCTCTCTCCATGGCCCATCATTTTATTTTTCATTAACTTTTAAAAAAATTCATCTTTATTCCGATTTTACCTTAAAAATCTGGATCTATTTCCTTTAGCATTGAGTCTTGAACTAGTCATGATTCTCCAAAGAAACAGAAGCAGTAACATTTACAAGGTGTGATTGAATGTTTGAATTACAAAAGGTGTTCCAGTAAGAGACAGGTTGCCGTTAATCTCCCTCTAGACACTTTCCCTAGCTTCAAACACACATCCCATCATTCTCTCCACTTTCTGGAGCACTTCTGGAAATCCTCTTTTGTGTCTGTGAGGAGTGACCAAAGTGCAGTGAGTGCTGCTGCTAAATGTCTTCCCATTATGATGGGATGTGTGTGTTGAAGTGAGGGGAGGGTTCTGAGGGGGATTAATGGTGATGTGACTCTTACCTTAGGTTTTTTAACGTTTAAAACTTTCATCTTTCAATCACATCTCATAAGAACATATATAAGAGAAGATTGTTATGAATAATGAGTCATGTGATTATGGAAGCCAAGAAACTCTGGATCTGCCATCTGCAAGCTAAAGAATTAGGAAAGCAGATGGTATAAGTCAGCCTGAGTCCACAGACCTGAGGACCAGGCAGTCAGTAATATAACTCCAAGTCTGAGAATGAGGAGCTCAAGTATCCAAAGACAGGAGAACATGAATGTCCTGGCTCAGAAAGAGAAAATTCATCCGTCGTCTGCCCTTTTGTTCTATCCAGGTCCTGGGAGTTGGCAGGTGCTCACCCCCAGGGGTGAGGTCTTCTTTACTCAGTCCACTGATTCGAATGTTAAACTCTTCCAGAAATATCCTCATATACACACAGAAAAATGTTTACCAGCTATCTTGGGACTCCTTAGTCAATACATAAAGTCTTCAGATATCTTAAAAATTGATTTCCAGGTTATTAGCTTTTTGATTCATGGTATTCACTTATTGCTGTTCAGATATTCTGACAGATTAATCCAAAGACCTAGATCACCGTGAAGTTGATGTAGCCTGGACATAACTATAGATAATTGTGCTTTGACTATTCATATTTTACTTGGACCAAAAGGAGATCATTACTTGTTTTTCTCTACAGGATTGCAATCAGTATGGTACATTATAATACACGGTATACTCAGCAATGCTTGCTCTCTGGTAGCTTGAAAGAAGAAAAGGATTATGAAAAGAAATTATACATTTTATTTCCCGGAGCATATAAAAACTCTTTTTAAGTAAGAAATAATTTTTACTCATGTTGTTAAGGATATATTTGTACCACTTCGGTAGTTAGCAATTTGCGTTGTATCAAGTGAGTCTGACTCTTCTAAGAGATTCCAAATGGGTCGTTAGTTTATTCAGTTCTAGTCCGTTTTACACTTACTCATGAGAACAAAGTGCCATGGAAAGATTTCCTAAAGGAAAAGATTTGGTTGGAACTCAATCTTTAAACAATAGAAAGAAAAAAATGGCAGACATTGCTAACTGTGACATAACTATGAGTGCTTTTCTGTAGGAATCTACATTTTTATTTGGTTTCTATCACTCTATGGTCTTAGGAAACTGGTTCACACAGAATAGGGATGAAACCCACTGGTCTGCTTATTGCATCTTTTATCAAAAATAAGAATCTGAATAACATTCAAAGTAGTGATCATGGAAGAAAAATAAAATTGCTGTATTACCCCATGGTTTCCCTTTGTACAATTGCTCCTTTTTTCCCTTTAAATATACAACAATATTATTAAGAGCTTTACCTAATCTAATCAAACTCTAATTAATTCCCCCCTTTCCTTCTCCTATTGCAACTTTGCAAACTTTCTATTTTGAACAGGTTGTATCTTGTTTTTTCCAACTGGAGACTCCATTAAACTATGGATGTAGTGTTCACTCTCATCTGAAGCACACTCAGCTTTGTTTCAACATTCAGTTGTTTTTCAGTCAAGGTTATTTTGGTGAAGGTCATTTTGGCACTATTTGAGAATACAGCATCCAACATTCAACCTAATGGACTTGATCTTATTATAGGGTCTTTCATAGTTCTTCTATTTTATTTATGTAAGTATGTGTCTGCTTCTCTACTTGAATCATATGTTGATTATATTTTATTATGTATTTTGCACATAGTTGGTGCTAAGTATATTTTTTGCTATGTAGCGACATAGTCAATGATCCTCTCTGAAGCACATGTATTCCATTCAGTCCTTTCTCTTGCTCACGTAGCATTTGCTATGAGAATGTATCTTTTACTTCTGTTCATGTACAGCACAAAATGAAAAGGAAAGATGTTCCAAGAGCCATAATTAAGCCTTCTTAAAATGTCCCCTGAAAGAGTAAACGCCAATTCTCCACAGGATATTTTCTGTGAAAGTAGAGGTATTTTGTGTCCGGGTTTCTTTGTATCTTCAACAATTCCCATGACTGTGGATCACAACATCCTCACAGTGCAGATCCAGTCATAGAAACACTGTGCTTCTTCAGTCTGCCAAGATGCAGATCAAGAAGAGAAACAGAGAACGTGTCTCACTAAAATGCAAGCAAATCTTCCTGATGTGTAGTGACGGGGTCAAGGGCAGGCAGGGCTGTTGCATTTACCCAGATTAATGCCTGATTACCCAGGGCGTTCTTCCAGTGCAACCAGATTGCTGCAGAAACAGTAGGTATTTCCTCACTGAAACAGTGGCGGGGGCAGGGGACTCTTTAATGTAAGGAACCGTCAGAAGACAGCATTTGAATTGTCCATCTTTAGGGAGCATTTTATTGGCGTGCTTTCCCACGTCTGACTGCCAAGTTTCCCTTATTTTCTCACTTAACTTGTAAGAAGGAAACTGGGCTATATAAGCTACAGACTATAAGATTAAAATTTATAAATGTACATGATTAGAAAAAAGTTGTCATTAAAATAGGACTGAAAAAGAGAAAGGTGGTATGAGTCTGCATTATGCTACATAACGATGCATAAATAGTATGCCATTCACATGAGTGAGATAATTAGTCTTTCCTTATCCAAGTCCACTTCAGGGACTGCCTAAGGGAAAATATTTCAGCGAGTAAGGGGGAATGTGTCTCAGAGGCCCTTGCTGTTTAGGGACAAATACTTCTCTGCTATCAGACTAGATTTTAGGAGAGAGAGGCTGTGTTACTGGGATGCATTTCTTAGCTGGCCCAATAGGCAGTCTTGGTTGTTTCCCCTATGCTATTTCTGTAAAGAAAAACAATGCAAGTAAGTAAAACACACACACACACACACACACACACACACACACACACACACACGGCTGCCTTAGAGAGACTGATATGCTATTCCATAGGACATAGCAGGCACAGGCTCATCTGCCATGACTTCCTGAAACTCAGAGTTGAAGGTTTTCTGGTTCACTGCTCCATGCTTCTTCCATCCTCTGCCTGGCCTGTCTGGGGGTGTGTGGTGGGGAGCGGGGTGAGGGAGAGAAGCGGGACGACTCAGCGGCAGATTATGGTCAGCACGGGATCTTTCGTGCCACACAGCCACCACCACACAGGGCATTTCTCATTGATCCTCTTAAGAAAAAGTTCCTCTACATGAAGCAAATAAGGCTATTGCAATAAAAGTTGTGTTTCTCCAGTGATTGATCTTACAGTAATATTTCCTAACAGGATTAAAAAGGGAAGAGCTCTGTCTCTGTTGAAACTAGCTAGCTATATTGTATGTCAATCCCAGCTATATGGTGTGCCTAATTTTTCTAGAACATCACTTACCTCCCCAGCTGTCACTCTTATAATGTTGTAAAGAAACCAAATGTATAAGCAGAAGTCTTATACTATTCATTTGGTAATTTCATAAACTGTGCTTATTGGACGTTTTAAGAAACCATATTTGTAAGCAGCCTTCATATTTTGAAGACAGAAATC
>PVJO010019007.1:0-35290 GCA_004026905.1 Hystrix cristata | reverse complement strand
AGGTCAGCCCGAACTATGTAGCAAGACCCTGGCAAAAAAAGCAAAAAAAAAAAAAAAAAGGTTTATTTTGAAAACAATGATTATGTATTAGGCAGCCAAATGTAGAAGAAAAAGAATAGAACATACCACAGATCTGGCTTTAGCCTTTCAAGATGACCTCTTCTCATTTAAATTGTATTCAGCAATCAAATTGTATTTAGTATATCATTCTACATCTCAAACTGAATCTCTTTTTGTTTAATAAAGTCCCTTTCTACTCCTAGATTAAATTGAGAAGAAATTGGCAGGCTATAGCCCAAGTTGATCGTAAAACAGGTTTACAAGAGCCTTTTTGGTTTGAATCTGTGTTTAATAGTTTACTTCTCATCCCTGTAGTAAAAACAATTTCAGTAGATTTGGCTTAATACTATCACATCTTCAGATGTGCAGTTTTTATCTTCATATGCAAATAAACCCCTTCATTTTGCTGTAGAAAGAACATATTTGCGAAGATACTTCCATGGCTTTAGTGAATCATTATAAGTCCATCCAGTTTTAATTATAAGTAGGAAGAAAAATACATACTTCCTTATAGTCTAAGTATATATTCCTTTGGCAGAATAAATATAGGAGTGATTATTTCTTCACATGGCATTCTCTATAATATATCAGACCAGAAGTTAGAGATGTAGAGCAGTATTTTAAAATTTACTGAGAAAACTGATACCAGAACATTATTTTTATGTACTAAATATTTATAGATGTTCATTCCATTGAAAGAGATGGTTTTCAAGAAGATAAGCAAAGACACAACTCCATTACAATACTCCCCTCCACATTATCAAATGTCTAAGAGCAGTGTACTCAGCAGAAATGAAGTGAATTAATTCAATCTGTTATGGTAATTAGTAGCAACAATGTGCTTGAGGATAACAACCTTGACTTACTATTCTAAGTATTTATAGAATTCTCAGTTATTCAAGGTACATAGGTTAAATGTAGCAGTAAGCAAACCTTACATTTGCTCTTTTTAAGTGCATTTTAATAATAATTTTTAGGTGCTTTAAAGGGCAAAAAATCTTGAGAGTTAGATTCTATCCTAGAAAATGTTGATTCATCTTGCATTTAGAAAGAAGGAGAAAAGGTGAAAGCTGAAAGTCAGACTGATTCTGAAAGAACCCAGTGAGTGCCTTTATGGATACCTTGCCCTTTGCACAGTGTGTCAATAAGTAGGTGACATTTGCTTGAGGCTTAGCTCCATTTGTTACTGAAAGGATACTCTGGTACTGGCAGAACATAAATTGATAAGTGGAAAAGAGGCTTTAGGCTGAATGCTACTGTTCTTAAAATGACTAATGGATCCAGGTTTTTAGAACTGCAATTCAGTTAGTAAATATTGGCTGAAAATATATTTCCATCTAGATGAGTGGTGTTTTCTAGCAGTGATCAAGGCAGGTTTTCTCTGCAACCAGTTTCAATTCGTGACCTGAACTAAAGGTGTATTTAGTTTGGCATGTTTCCCCCTCAGTTTCAGTATATTCTTACGCATTTCTCTTAAATCTTTGTTTTTCTTTTAGTGCTGTTCAACTTTTCTACTCAGTGAGGAATATCTTCCACTTGTTCCATGATGTTGTACCAACATATCACAAGTGAGTAACATGGATCTCATTTCTGTATCATAACTGTACACCTAAACTGTTAAGTTAAAACCAGTGATTTTATATTTTCACCAAAAATATTTTGGTTACTAAAATATGCACTAAAGTGCTGTAAATCATTTTAAAACATTTTAAAAGACTTGGGCATTTACTCTTAAATAGATAAGAGTAATTTTCCAGTATTGTTGTATAGTGGGTAACAAAATTTTAAAACTCAGGGGTAAGAACTTTATTTATTTATTTAGGATGCTGGAGATCAAACTCAGGCCTGTGTGCTTGCTAGGCAAGCGCTCTACCACTTGAGCTATATCCCTAACTCCCACTTTACTTACTTTTAATGCCTAGGTATTTTCAGAACTCTTTTCTCTCCTTTTTTTTTAAAATTTTATTTTAATGGTACATTTTAGATCTACATAGTGATAACATTCATCATAGGGGATTTGTACCTGTACATGATGTATCTTGCTGCTTCTTTTCTTCCCATCCCCCTCCCCTTCCTTCACCCCCTCCTCCCTCCTTATTTACAAAAGCTTCGTTTCCATTTTTTCCTTCTGTTCCTTATTTTTCTTGTCCCTCTGTTCCTTTGCCGCTCCCCCTCTCTTGTTCCCCTTCTCATTTGAACACTTTCTTCCCTTTCCCAATATAATACATTGTAGTCTTTATTTACACTTACAGTTTCTCACACCAGAGAAACAATGTGGTATTTAAACATGTGTGTCCGATTTATTTTACTTAAGAGTATGATCTCGAGATGCATCCATTTACCTTGAAATATCTCAAGCTTAGCATTCTTTATGGCAGAGTAGCACTCCATTGTATTAAAAAAAACACGTTTTCTTTATCCATTCCTCAGTTGCTGGGCATTTGGGCTGTTTCCAAAATTTAGCTATTACAAACTGTGCCACTATAAACATGGATGTGCATGTATCGCTGTGGTATGATGCTTTTAATTCTTTTGGGAAGATACCAAGAAGAGGAATAGCTGGGTCAAAAGCAACATCTAGTCCTAGTTCCCTGAGGAATCTCCATACTGATTTCCATAGTGGTTGTACCAGTCTACACTCCCACCAACAGTGGAGAAGGTTTCCTTTTTCCCCACAGCCCCTCCAGCATTTGTTATTGGCTGATTTGTTGATAATAGCAATTCTTTCTGGAGTGAAGTGGAATCCCAGGGTTGTTTTAATTTGTATCTCTCAAATGACCAGTGATGTTGAACATTTTTTCATATGTCTATTTGCTGTTTCTACTTCTTCATCTGAGAAGTGTCTATTCATGTTAGCTGGCCACTTTTGGATTGGGTCTTCAAATTTGGGGGGGATCTGATTTTTTTGAGCTCTTTATATATTCAAGATGTTAGTCCTTTGTCAGAGGAATAGCTGGCAAAAATATTTTTCCCACTTTATGGGTTGTCTCTTTCCTCTGTTGGTAGTTTCCTTTGCTGTGCAAAAGCTTTTTTAATAAGATCAGGTCCCAGTTGTTGATTCTTTGTGATATTTCCTGGGCAATTGGGGATTTGTTCATAAAGTCCTTGCCTACACCTATGTCTTCAAGTGTTCTACCTATTCTATCTTCCAATAGATTTAGTGTTTCTGTTTTAATATTTAGATCTTTGATCCACTTTGATTTTAGCTTAGTGCATAGGAAAAGATACGGATCTAGTTTTAACCTTTGGCATGTGGAGAGCCAGTTTTTCTAGCACCATTTATTAAAGAGGCTATCTTTCTTCCAGTGAGGTTGTTTGGCACCTTTGTCAAAGATAAAAGTGACTGAGAGTGTTTGGACCTGTTTCTTCATCTTCTAATCTGTTCCATTGGTCCTGGGGGCTGTTTTTGTGCTAGTACCATGCTATTTTTATTACAGTAGCTTTGTAATATAGTTTTAGGTCAGGGATTGTGATGGCCCCTGCTTTGGTTTTGTTGCCCAGAATTGCTTTTGCTATTCTAGGTTTCTTTTGGTTCCAAATGAATTTTAGGATTGTTTTCTCTAATTCTGTGAGTTATGCTATTGTTATTTTAATTGGGATTGCATTAAATCTGTATAACAGTTTTGGAAGTATGGCCGTTTTTGCTATATTGATTCTTCCTACCCAAGAACAAGGGATATCTTTCCATTCAGAAGTCTTTTCTTGGTTAAAAGAAAAAGACAAAAAGGACCTCATTCCCTGGTGCCGTCCAGTAAACATACTACATTTTCCCTTGATATTTGTAGTTTTGTAGAGAGAATGCTATTTAACTGCTAAGTATGATCAGCCAGTCTTCCTAGTGTCATAGATTGTATTTACCTAATCTATTATTCTGAAAGCTTACTCAATTCTAAACTTCTCAGTGTTCTTTTATTCAACTAAGTGTTTTAGATGCTTTTTAATAAGTGTTTTTAGTAATATTTCAATAAAGCTATTACACAGCCAAGGAATCGTGCTTTCAAAGAAAAAAATCAATTTATTTTTTGAAATATCTTTTTTCATTCCAGTTTTTGATCAGGTCATATGTTTATGACTAACTCCACCTGTTTTCATTATAAAAAAGCTTACTTGCTGTGGCTTATTTTATTTGTATTCTCTTTGCTGTGGTTTAAAATTCTTATTTTATATATAGTGAAACAAAAGAGAAAGCATATGGGTCAGTTTACGGTGGTGGCTTAGATGTTTCAGTGTTTCAGAAACATTTTTCCCAGTGCTGTGGAGTTAGATTTACCTCTCTTTCCCTTTTGTATGATCTTGGAACTCTGTGGTGACACAAATGTCAGTGTGTATCAGAACCACCTGGAAGCCTTGTTAAAACACAGGTTTTGGGATCCCATGCCCAAGATTCAGTAAGCTGAAGAAGGGAAGCTGCCACCTGAATTTTTAACAAATTTCTAGATGATGATGTTGTTTGTCAGGGGACCATGCTTTGAGAACCCCCGTCTTATGTTTTCAGCTGTGGCAGCATTTCAGAATCACTTGTAGAGCTTTAAAAATATTTGCTAGGTTTTATTCCTGTAGCTTTTGATATATAGTCTGGTGTGATACCCAGGTATCTGTGTTTTTTTAAAGCACCACAGGTGATTCTGATATATGACCTGGAATGAGGACCTTGTTTACAGTGGTGCCCTGTCTCAGGGCATTGGTTTCTGGCTTGTATATCCAGATGGACGGACATTCAATCATTGAATGATGCTTATGGGTATATAGCAGAAATATAGGACAAGATTTCTTCCCCAGCTGGATAGATAGACAAATATGTCTGTATGCAAGAACTAAAGCAGTGATTTTTAAATCCCAGATGAAGATTAAAATTATTAGGGAAGATTAAGCCTACTGAATCTTTATAAATGCCCAGGTTTTATTCTCAGAGGTTGTAACATAATTTGCTCAGGTAAAATGTAAACACCTGTATATTTTAAAATTTCCAATGTGACTCTGTAGTTACCTTTGAAAACTAGTGAATTAGAAAACAGGTAAATGCTTCATTATATAAATGAAATAGGAATTTAGAGAAAGGGGAAATAACCTGTATTTCCAAGGACTTTCAGAGTTAAATTTCCAGGGTATTATGTATGGTTCTGCTAGATTTCTAGTACATAGAGTTGATTCACTTGATTCTTTTGATCTTTCTTTATTGTTAATACCTGGAATGGTTAACAGGGTAAAGTCACATTCAGATAGAATGACATAAGTTGAATGGGTGTAGGAATGAGGAGGTTTCATCTTGTTATGTGCAGCATTTATAAAGCAGACAGTTACTAAAGCTTGGTGACATCATGCCACATTAAAAGGAGTACTGACTTTTCTTTGGCCTTGACTTCAATAATAGGTGATTTCTATTTCTACCCTTCCTCCTGACCTAGGGAGAATCTTCAGAAACTCCCCCAGTTGGCTGCCATTCACCATAACAACTGTATGTACATTGCTCACCACTTGTTGACCCTGGGGCATCAGTTCAGATTGCGTCTTGCACCCATTCTCTGCGATGGCACTGCTACCTTTGTGGATCTTGTACCTGGCTTCAGAAGACTTGGTAACTGATACCTTGAATTTAGGGAAATATGAGTGTGCAGCTTTTCAGCCTAGTATCTATGTAACTTGTAAGTGAGGTGGTTAGAAATTAGGTGGTGGTCCTGCAATGTATTGGGAAGTGGAAGGCTATTTAACTTGCACATTCTCTGGTTATTCAATTTTATAAAATGAATGTAGTCTGTGGAAGCATGGTTTTTTTGTGACATAATTTCATAGTATATTAGCATTTCAGACTTCATTGTTGGTATGTACTGAAGTCACCAAATCAGTATTATGTTAGTAGAATGACAGATAATAAGATTTGTATTGGGACAGTTCTGTTACCATGGTTGGTGAGAATGCATTAATGTTAGTATTAATGCATTAGCTTATTCTTTTGCAAAACCCTGAAACAGTTACCCTTTCCATCTTCTGTAGTTTTATTTGAGATTATTAAAATCAAAATAATTGAAATATGAGCTAAATCAATATGTTTACCATAATAATAGCCTGAGAAGAGCAGAGATTCCATGTGGTTCAATTATTTTTTCAATTCCCAATTTTTCTCTTCACTGGTTTAGGTACAGAAGAATAGTAACTTCTTTTATTTCAGTGATTTTTCTTAGCTGACTCAGACTCTAGACAAACTACTGAAAAAGATTTGTCTGATATCCTGAAAATGGGGTTGGAAGGAGTAGCTACATGTAGTATAAGTGATTCCTTCTAGTAGCCTTAGGGCAGCTTTATATTATCTTTATATAGGCATAACAGATATATGGTTTATGCTTATCTCTCCTCTTCTACTCTGAATACCTTTTAGAATTTTTTATTTTGTTTTCCCATCATAGGGACAGAGTGTTTTTTGGCCCAAATGCGGGCACAGAAAGGTGAACTTCTGGAAAGATTATCAAGTGCTAGGAACTTTTCAAACATGGATGATGAAGAGAATTACTCTGCAGCAAGTAAAGCAATTCGGCAGGTAGGCTGTTGCTAGTGCTGAAATTTGTACTGTATCCTTAGGTGCTATTTTTTTTTTTTTTGTTGGTGTCTTAAAAAGAAGCCAAGAATACCTAACAAGTAGCTCAGTGGATTTTCCATAACCTTCACTGGAAAATCTAGGTATTTTTATAATCCTGTTTAAGGACTTTACCCTACCCCACCAAGACAATAGGAAGCTATCTTTTCATAGACCTAATAATGTGACTAGCAAGTCTGTTGTAGCGAGTAATTTCCTTATGAACTTATATTTGGGAAATTTATTTATTTTTATTGCATTTTATTGATTTTTATTTCATTTACTTAATTTTTTTTGGTCGAGTTAGCCAAATTTCTCAATTTGAATATTAATTTTTTATCAGACATGGTTTCCAATATTTTTTCTCATTCTATGAGTTTCCAATATTTCTATGGTTTCCAATATTTTTTCTCATTCTATTAGTTTTGTAAAAGAGCAGTTTCAGATTCACAACAAAATTGAGAGGAAGATAAAGATATTTCCCATATAACTCCTGCCCCTCTATATGCATAGCCTACTTCATTATCAACATCTCCTACCAAATTTGTTAAAATTGATGAACCTGAATTGACATATCACAATCATCCAGAGTACATTAGGGTTCACTTTTGGTGTTGTGCATTCTATAGGTTTAGAGGAATGTATGATGCCATGTTTCTACCATTATGGTGTCTACCAATATTTTCATTGCTCTAAAAATCCTCTGTGCTCTTCCTATTCATCTGTCCCTACCCTGGAAAATTTAAAATATAGGCTTCCAGCCATATTCCTCTCTCTTAAATGATTTATCTTTTCCAGCGGTTCTCTCATCCTCAGGATGAGTCTACCTGGTTTATCATGGATACCACCAAGATTAAAAGTTCAAAGAACAAATGCCTTTGATTACCTCACTTTCACATAATTTTTCTTTCCCGATATACACAGTAAATGAATAAGGTAAATCTGAAAATATGAGTTGCAGCAATCTCTTGTCTCTGTAAATAGTTATGTTCTTTGAACAGGTACTACACCAACTAAAGAGACTTGGAATTGTATGGCAGGATGTCCTGCCAGTGAATATATATTGCAAGGCTATGGGGACTTTACTAAATACAGCAGTTTCTGAAATCATTGGCAGAATCACTGCCCTCGAGGTAAGAGCCTTAGATTCCTCATACCATACGATGCCTCACTCAATAAAAATTGAGATGCAATCCTTATGCCAGATTGTGACTTTATTAAGAAAGTGATGTTGAAGTCTCATTTTTAATCAACACAGGTAGTAGAAGAAATTGTTCATATTTCCTGTCTAGCTCATGCTGTTGCATTTTTTCAATTTTGCCTTAATTCTATTTTGCTGGAGATTTGCTAATCTCTTTTATCTCCAGATAAGCAAGTTGGATTGTACTTTTTTTCATTCTACCATTTATAAATTACGAATGAGGAAATTGAAAACTGGGCAGTGGTTCCGGTCTTCATACTGAGTTGTATAGTGTGAAGTCATTTGGTTTGCAAGTAAACTAAGTAATTTAATTTAGTAAAGTGAATACAGTCTTCAGCGTGTACCACTTTTCTTACAAACCTTTGCAGTTGAGAATATATATATGAATCTACAAGGAAAATTGACCAGACTTGTTCAGCTGATGCTTCTAAAGCATAGATTGACAAAATCCTTATTTGTAGTAACATCCCCTGCTTTGCAGCAAGCTTTAGCATATTCTGGAGAGAGGACTCTTTATTGCAGGCAAACTAAGTTGCTATCTATCGAAACATAATTTGTGTCATTCTAGCTTCAGGAGTATTTTCAGAGACCCAGTGGAATCTAGTGTCTAGTAAGCTGTGCTAAATTAGTTGGAGAACATACTATTGTAGCTAATCTACTCGGTCAACCTGTACCAAAAGTTTGCCCTATCCTTTGTCTACTACTAAGTGGGCCTAATTGTATTCTGTTACATTCCCTTTGTGCAAAACTAGGACATCTCTACTGAAGATGGTGATAGATTGTATTCCTTATGCAAAACAGTGATGGATGAAGGACCCCAAGTATTTGCACCTCTATCTGAAGAAAACAAGAACAAGCAGTTTCAAGAAGAAGTTCCAGTCTATGTACCAAAATGGATGACTTTCAAAGAATTGATGATGATGCTACAAGCTAGCTTGCAAGAAATTGGAGATCGGTGCGTATAATCCTTCTGTGGAGGCATATATTTCTTCAATAACCACAAAAGGATAATAGTGCCACTGGTCGCAGTGCTAGTTGTTAATATTACTCAGGGAAGTTTCATATTGAATAGCAGTAGTTGGGGACTTTTTGTCTGTCATAACATAGATCTCATTAATACTTTCTCATTCGGTAATATAGACTTCTCATTCATATTATTTTGATCTTGAACATGTGGTTTTGGCATGCAGTGCAAATGATCTAACTTTTATAATACAGTACATTACCTTACACCTGGATGGAAATCACTGCTAACTTAAACCAGCAGTGGATGCATTTTAAAAATGACTTTGGTCTATTAACAGAGAAGTAATTTTTATCTCTTTAATATTCAGTGTCACAAAACTTTTTGATTGACCAGTAGGTAATTTTTCTGCAAGGAGTGCAATAGTTTTAGAAGCTAAGCACCATGTACCTAGAAGGAATTGTTTTCCTAAATGTGGTGGATGATATTTTCATCTAACACTGTCAGTAAATGTTGCTGTGTCTAGTATGCTACATCATACCACAATGTGCAGAGGTCATTTATACTGCATAAGACAGAGTAGATGTGGGTTAGTTGTACATCTATTGATCCTTTTATATTGTCACAATAGATTATTAATGGATATGTCTACCTTGCATAGGAAGCTCCCTGTAGAGGCCTTATGGTCTGTCCCCATCTCTGTACTTGTCTCTCTGCTTTAGTTTAGTTTACTGCAGAGATCCAGTTATGTTAGATCAGTCATCCTCGATGTTTCTAAGTTGTTTGCAGCATGTATTGTCCATTCTAAAATAATATAAAGCCAGGCATGATGGCACATGCTTCTAACCCCAGCACTCAGGTGGCTGAAGCTGAAGGATGGCCATAGTTTGAGGGCATCCTGGGCTACATAGTGAGACCTTGTCTCAAAAACAAAACAACACCCCACCAAACTCAGTATAAGTGAGACTTCTACTTGAAAATTATATCAGGCTATCTCTATATTTAATATAAAGTTTTGATTTCTTATAAATAAGTTCTTAGTAAGTAAAATGGTGCATTTAGGTAATATGCTTCAGAGATCAGCAGATGAAAATATTTCTTTCTGCCGTAAAGAGACTTCTTGCAAGTCAAGGGTGATGATGCATACCTGTGATCCCAGAGGCTGAGGCTGAGGCAGGAGGATCACAAGTTCTAGGCCAACTTGGGCAAGTTAGCAAGACTGTCTCAAAATAGAAAGGACTGGGGATGTGGCTCAGTGATAGAGTGTCCCTGGGCTTGATCCCCCACTCCACAAAATAAAAATAGGGGGCTTCTTGCAGCCTCTCATTCCTTGCTAATGAGAAAAATTACAGTACTGGTACATCTTAACTCCTTTTTTCTGCTTAGGAATTTTTTTTTTGCCCTTAGAGAGTTGTAAATGCAAAGCTCAGAGCCATGTGTAGTGGCACGTGTCTGTCATCCTAGCACTGAGAGAGGCCAAGGCAGGAGGAAGTTTGAGGGCCGCCTGGGCAACCTAGCGAGAGACTGTCTCAGACAGGCTTGGGGATGTAGCTCAGTGATGGTGCGCCCTTGGGCTTGAGTCTCAGTACTGAAAAAAAAGCTGATAACTAATTGAGGACATTTTCTTTACCAGAAACTACCTTTAGCCATGTATAATTTAAGCATTTTAAAGCAGCAAAATATACCCATGAAGGAATATAGTATATGTAACATATATTCACAGTTTAAGAAAAAGAATGTTATTGTATCGATTACTAATTTAAGAAGACAATATAACCAGTACCTTTCAAGTATCTTGTGTGTCTTCTAAATGCTCTCCAAGAAGGTGCCCACTTTCTTAAATTTTGTATTATTTCCTTGCCTTTCTTTATAGTTTTATGTTTACACATACTGTTTTTGTTATTGTCATTCTGAGACAGAGTCTTACTATCTAGCCCAGGCTTTCCTTGAACTCGTTATTCTCCTGCCTCAGATTTGCAAGTTCTGGGCTTAGACCTGTGCTACTATGCCCAGCTGCACATGTTCTTTTTTTTTTTTTCCACTTACTGTATTATTCTATTTTTTCATTTTTTTTCATATCATTTTCTTTATTAATACATGTTTGTAGTACATAATATTTACATTCCTTGGGTGGAGCTGGTACAGGTACATAACACATCTTAATCCCTTTTTTCATTTTCTTTCTCTCCCTTCCTTCCCCTCTTGCTCCATCTCTTGATCCCCTTCCCCTTTGAAAAAGATACGTCTCCCCACTTCCTATTATGTCTTTTATTCTGCTCTTTATACACATCTTCCTAGTACAAAGTTTGGACCTGTTCTTAACTGTCTGAATGGAGTTCCTCTGTAACTTGCTTCTTTTGTTGAACAGTTTGTTTTTGAAATTCATTCATGGTGGTTTGTGTAGCTGCACTTCATTTTCACTGCTCTGTCAGTCCCACTGTACAAATATCTCATAGTTTATTTTTCCCCTTGCTTTACATTTTCACCAATGTTTGGGATTATAAGACTTGATGATCTAGTTAGTATAAAATGATAGCTTGTTGTCATTTTAATTTGCATTTCCCTAAATTCTGGTAAGATTGAGATTCTCTTTGTGTGGTCATTCATGTTTCTTCTATTGTAAATGGCTGGTCATATCTTTTTCCCCTTTTTCCTGCTAGGTTGATTCATGGGAGTTCTTTGTATATTTATATATTTTTTTAATATTACATTTGTGATACTTTATTTTTTTTTTTTTTGGTGCTGGGGATTGATACTTTATTTTTAATGACAATCCTGTTCAGTTAAAATTTATTTTCTGTAATTTGCTTTTTAAAAAGTATTTATAGAGCCCAAGACCTGAGAGAATATGGTCATAATTACCCAGTTCAGAGAGACCTTACTGAGTATAGGACAAGGAAACATAGTCTTAGCTTCTCTTGGTCTTTTCATTGGGCTGTGCTGATACCAAGTACAGCCAGTGAGCAGAGAGATCTAAGATATTGGTGGGTAGATCTATAAAGAAGGAAGGATACTCACAATTGATTGTTTGCATTTAAAATAAGCCTTTGATTTAAATAAGAAATTTGAAAAATCTTTCTTATACTTCAGAGATGTAATTGGAAATAGAATTCTATGTTTTTTTTTTCTTTTTTTTTGCAGATGGGCAGATGGAAAAGGGCCCTTGGCAGCTGCATTCTCTTCCAGTGAAGTAAAAGCTTTAATCCGTGCCTTGTTCCAGAACACAGAAAGAAGAGCGACTGCCCTTGCCAAGATTAAATAATTCCATTTTCCTGAAAAAAACTGTGTCTTGACTATGTGGATTCCTCCTTTGGTGTAATTCTTCCTTTCAAGACTTCTTGGAAGTTTGACTTTATATAAAAAACGCCTTACCTCCTGGTCTGTATGAGGCCTTGTTGAAGGGTGAGATAGTAGGAAAAGATGTCAAGCAAAAAACCTCAATTCATTGACTCTCTAGCCACTATCCTTTGATAATGACGAAACTATGATTCCCAACAGAAACACACACACACACACACACACACACGCACGCACGCACGCACACACGCATGCATGTGCAGAAGAAAATAAACTGTAGGACAGCAGTATTTCTGCAGAAAAAAATAAACTGTAGGGCAGCAAGGGGTTTTCATAGCACCTTGCAAACTACATATGGCCCTGGCTTTGGATTAAGGAGTCCACGAGATTCCAAGTCAGGGTTAATAATTTGTGAGGTTTTGTGAGGGGTGGTGGTGGTTAGGGTCACCATATTTGGTCTTGCAAGAATTAGGGAGAATTCCTGTAATCTTTCTTTCCAGTAAATAATGTCTTTCAGAATTAAAGGTATCTTTAACAATGTGCAAACTTTTACAAAAAGAGACCAACAAGTTGTCTCTTCTTCTGTGGTTCTTTTTGTTGACATGTATGACCCACACAGAACCCTCACTGACTTGTCATCTACTTTCTTTATAGCAATACCTGATACTTTCTAAGAATTCCTAGGTCTCTTAGCATTTTATATGTTTTTGGCACTTTTTGCTGTTGCATCTAAACTAACTTTTTTTTTTTTGGTTGGATTTTTCCCCAGTTCTGAAGCCTCACTGTTTCTATACCCTGTCAAATGTAAGCTTTTGAGTTGCCCATGTTCCTGTGGAATACATGTGCCATGAGCGCTACGAATACTGGGCCCTGTAGCCTGATCCTTTATTTGGTGGACATAGGTAATCCTTTAGCTCAACTTTTTGTGTTTTTAAATCTTTGCCACTATTGGAGATATATATTACGTTAAGGTTATCTTGAGCCCATCTAGGACTTTAGATTGTATCTCTTCCTACTATGTTATAATTTCTCCTCCTGAGAAGAGGGCAGAGAATGTGATATTTTTCTTTTCCCTGATTTTTAAAAAATATATATTTTTATTAGTGAATATTAGTTTTATAAAATACTGAGTTTCAGTGTGGTATTTTCATTCATACGTGTAACATCATACCCTCCCCCATTACTCCTCTTACGCCTCCCTCCCCAGTACCCCTTATCCTTTCCTCTTGTCTGATAGTCTAAGGGGATGTTCTTATGTCCTTTTGATGCAGATGCTGACTGCAGGATGTTTCCAGTCTAACAGGCTGGCTGGCTTAGTCCTCAGTCTCTCTATCCCTTGTCCTAGAACAAACTGGTCTTCCTGCCTTCACCCTCTTGTTCTTGGTTCTAATTTAGCCCCTTTTATCAAGTCATTCTGGTCTCTTTTTTTTCCTGTGTAAGGGTCTTTTTTTTTCCTATGTAAGGGTCATAGAAAAACTATTAAGAAAAAAGACTAATTTTCATCTTAGGGAAGAATTCAGCTGGGTTAATGACAGGCTGTTTGTCTATGCTCTGGATGTCCTAATGTGAGAACCCACAGAGAAAAAATGTTCTGAACCAGCTTTAGTTTTTTGAGAACAGAGAAGTGGGCTTTCTTAAGAGAGGAGGAAGGGGCCATTTTAGAAGAAAATACCTGTTTTTGAAAATTCACACAATTTCAGGTAGCATTCTTTTCTCAGCAATTGAGAGAATGGGGAACTAAGGGCAGAATTGAAATAAATGCATTACAGGGCTGTTACACAGAGCAACAGATTTCTTTTGTTCATGGAAGCTATTCCTGTTGCTTGACAGGCACAGCAATTTGAGGGTGGGATCTCATAACTGAAAAGCATGCTCTTCACTTCTTCCCTCCCCCCAGTAACACAGACAACTATTACAGTTCTTGGGCTGTGTAGGCTTAGTCTTTGGGGACTGTTTCCCCTAACAAATAGTTTGTAAGCCGTGGCATGCAGAGCGGGCCGACTTCATCTTACCTGGCCAAGAAATTGATGGCTTATGATTAAGTAGATGTTCATTCTGTTAGGTATGAATCATCAGATTGAACATGTGGGAATTGGGTCTGGCAGCTCTTAGGCGCTTGAGAGTGCCTGTTCTGACTGGGAGCCTGAGTTGGGAAGGGATTAGAACCTGTGAGAAAGCATGACGATTACAGGAGGAAGGGAGCAATAAGATCACTCACTGAGTAGATCTATGGGCCAAGAAGAAGGAACCTCTTCTCGAGCAAACAGAATTATACAAATGATTTTGGGAAGTGAAATTTGTGAAAAGTTTCTCAAATTTGTAATAGAAAGATGTTAAAAAGCTAAGTCTGCAAACAGTCTGTATCTGGGTGGTGATTTGATAGTGGCTCGTGTTTCTGTACGGATCCTGAATTACTGGTAGCCTGACCCTTGGTCAGGTTCTCGAAAGAATTTTCCTTTGCAGCGGAATTCCTCCAGATGGCGCTCATAACTCAGCCTGGGAGCATGGCAAAGCATCCCGGGTCTGTGGAAATGGAAGCTACAGACTCTTTTTTACCTTGCGTTTGTCTTTTGGCCTTGGTGAGCTCTGGAAAGGTCGTCTAGACTCTGAACAGCATGTATACAATAAACTTCAGTGCCTTGCTGAACTTGTGAGTTAAACAGAATTTTCTTCCTTTCTTTCCCTCCTTCCTTCCCTTCTCCCTTCTTCCCTCCCTCCCTTTCTTTTATATTGGGGATTGAACCTAGGGCCTCATGCGTGCTAGGCAAACACTCCCACTGAGTTACACCCCAGCCCTTTAAATTTCATTGTTTTGAGATGATCTCAGTGGTTGCTTTGTCCTGCCCCGCTTTCTGAATAGCTGGGTTATAGACATGTGCCACCATGTTGGGCTCAGTATTTTGTTTGATTATTAACATTGTTAAAAGAGAGATAATCCCTTTACCATGCTTGCAAACACTTATCACTTAAGGCAGTAATTTTCAGATTTTTGTGTGGTTTCCTTCTACTGCTTTCCCAAGATTTTGTCTTCTGGAAGTATTGAGTGATATATATACCCTAGAGTATTTCTGTGGTCATAAGATACTGGCCCCAAAAAGTGGTTTGTCTTTAAGCTCCATACTGAGAATCATAAAAATGATTTTGCAAAAAAAAAAAAAAAAGATTTTGCAATTTGTGATAATTTCCTCCTTAAAATATTGCCAAAGCCTAAAAATTTCCTAAAAACCACAGAGCCCCAGTTTTGAAAAAAATTCAGTTATCATATGATTTAGAGTTTAGACAGAAATTCCTGATTTGGGAGGAATTTAGTTAAGAATTTTGTGATATCACAAGTTTTAACTGGCAATAGTATTAGATGTTTCCAAATCAAGTTATGAAATCTCTGCCTAGAGATTGGGAAGGAGGGCAATAATTCTGATGAGCTACGTATAAGTTCCTTACTTCAGAAATCAGGTGTCTTTTGTTTTTTTTTTTTTTAGTGCAAGAGAGTAGTTTAGGAGTAAATGTGTCTTAGCTGTCCCAGCTGTTGAGGAAGAGACTAATACTCAGGCCGAAGACGTCTACTGCTTCCTGGGCCACAGATGTAAGACTTTCTACATTCATTCTATATACATTTATTGGGTGACAGTATTGTAAGCAACAAGTTTTAAAAAAAACAGCAAAAATTCCCTGTGCTTTAGTAATTTAAGTTCTGATGACAGAGTCAAATGATAAATATGAAATAAATAAATACTATGTTTGAAGATAATAAGTGCTGGGGAAAAATACATGTGGAGTTACGAGGACTATGAGTTTCAGAGAAGGAGCAGAGGGAGCTGCAGTTGTAGGGGATGATGAGTTAGGGCGCCACCTTGAAAAGGGAGACAAACTGTGCAAGATGAACTTGCAAAGGACTAAGATAGGAAAGAGGCAGAGAACAGCAAGGAGATGAGGAGGGCAGGGAAACGGCAGGAGAAGAGAGGCAAGGTTGTGTAGGGCCTTTTAAGCCAGTGTAAGGATTCAAGGTTTTTTTCTTATTCTGAGTCAAATGGGAAACATTTAGTAACTTTAAAAAAATCATAAAAATGGAAACATACATAAAAACAGAACAGTATGGCAAACCCTTGTGTATCTGTCACCCGCTTCAACAACGATCTGGCTCATCTTGCATCATTTGTAAACTTCCCCCAGCCTCCGCCCTGTAAATATACACTAGATCATTGAAGCAAGTGCCAGACAGTATATTTCAACCTTGGAGAGTCTGCATTTTGTTTCTTGTGACTCTTTCCCTTGTTATTTTCCTCACCTCTGCTTCTAGGAGCTGCCTGCATCTCCCTGTCTTTCCCTCATTCCAGTTTTCCATTCAGCCTCACCCTATGTCCACTCCCCTCCCATTCCCTGAGCCCTGGATATGAAATAACGCGTGCTTCAAAAGCAACTGACAGCTGACTGGCATTTCCACTTCCCCTTTGTCTCTTTCTCTCTTCTCCATACACCTGGTACAATGAACCCCGTCCCATAGTTTCTAAGTGTTCAAAAGCTGCATGCAGACTTCCTTTTGCTGCTTGTTTCATCAGAAGATATCCTACATGACCTTAGAAGCAGATTCCACAGGGACTCCCAGAAGACATGGTTACCCAGCTCATCTAGTGAGTCTTTCTGGGACTGGGTGAGGCTGGATGGAATCTGGGATTGGATTGGTTTCAGGCCCTGCGACCTTTCCTAAAATCTGTTTGTCTGAGTGTCAGGGAGTGGCATGGCCTCTGGCTGGCTTCTGTCTCCCGTTCTCCATACTCTCATTTAAAAAGCTGATTTAAAAGAATATTGTTTTCATTTGCATGAAGAGCTCCATTTATGCTTGATTACCTTGCAATATGATAAAAATTATGCGTAACATGATATCATTAAATTTGTTATAAATTTCAATACCAAGCTTTGCTTCTAATAGAGTCTAGTTTGCCAGACCTGTATCTACATTATTGTTTAAAACAATATTAAGACTTTTGCTCACCAACTATTTAGTAAACTGCTCTAGGATCTTTTGTAAAATTGATTTTGACTGTATTGGTCTGAGGTAGCACTAGATCTTTTGTCCCCTTTTTGAAAATTAGGACACTTGCTCATTTCAAGGACTATGCAATATATATCCTGTAAGTCTCACAGGATATAATTCACCTGGGTCTACAATTGTGAACTCATTTAAAACCCAGGTTTTCTTTTCCTATCTTTTCAATTATCTTAGTCTTTATTTTCCTCTTAACAGCATTTGCTCTATCCTTTGCAGGTTGAAGATAATTCTTCTTGACAGGGAATATGAGAGCAAAATGTAGTGGAGCTCTTTAGTTTTCTTTTTATCATTGTTAAAACATTTGCATAGTCAACTCCAAAGTGATCTTTTTTCCTTTTCTTAAACTGGTCAGAACCCTTCCTCCCAGGAAATCCCTTGCAATAATTTTTTTTTTAAAACAATTTCAGTGTACTCTAGGCTTCAATTTTCATGACACTATTCTTCCATGTTGAGGCCCATTCTTATAAGTATTGCTTATAAGGTTTTGGTTTTATTTTTCTTGTTTTTAGAACTTTGCTATTTTCCATCTAGTTTTTTAAAATTATATATTTTGTTATAATTTCAGATTTTTCCTTTTGAAAGCCATCTCCCCACTTTCATCTAGAGTATGATGTCTTTCTTTTAAAGTCCATAGCCATGAGATTATTGCTGGCATTTTTCATTGCTCTTTGGAATATGATTTCCTAAAGCCAGAGTCTGTAGCTAGGCCATACAATTTCTTCCTTGGCATACTGTGATGTTTCCAATTGCTGATGTTATGGATTAAAATAATGGCCCTCTTTGCTTCTTTGACTTTCTGAAAAGCAGTTACTTGCAAGGCAATTAAAAAACATGTTGGGTTTTCTAGTATTTAACAGATGGGGCCTCTAGCAGACTTATAGAGACCTAAAATCCCCTACATTCCTTTGTCAACTTTTTGTTCATTTTAGAAAAGTATTAGTCACATTCTTTGTTTGGCTGTGTAGTGCTGTAGTACATGTAAATTGGCAGTGTTATTTCTAATTCTCTTTCTGTTCCTCTTTGCCCCAAGTCCCTGGTTGTTTAACTTTTACTTTATCAACCTATGAGAATTTAATGTTGAGTCCCTGAGAACTCAATATAATCCTAACTTTCTAATTTTTATCGTTTCACTAATTTCTGCTTGCAAAGCAGAAAGAAGGAAAGAGTTGTTCAGTCAGAGGAGAAGCAGATCTATATGGCAACTCTGTGCTATCTCTTTCTATGAAGACAGACTCAGAGACTCACTGAGAGAATAGTGTTATTCTCCCAATGAACCAAAGACAGCAAACACCACCCTTTTTTTGATTTTTACTGACTTTTGCTTCAGAATAGAAGGGCTCCAGAGAAGCCTTTATTCTGTTTTTTTTTTTTTTAAATATCTTTTCACCCCAGGAAGATGGTAGGAGCTGTGGGTAAAGTATGTGGAACAAAGAGGGGAGGGGAAAAGTGGGAAGGAGCATGTCCAATCCTTTGCAGGATATGTGCTGTGGCCAGCTGGTCTGCAGAGACTTAGGTGAGAGGAAGGGTGGAAGGGCAGTGTTACAGAGGCAACATTGTGGCACAGGCTGTGAGTCACGCTGACCTGGGTTTCATATTTGAGTGTAAATTTACTTAGCTGGGTGGCAATGACCAGTTACTTGTTCTCTCAAGACTCAGAATTTTCATTAATATAATAGGGATAATAATATGACTGAGAATATGAGATTAAGTGAGATAATCGGTGTAAAACACATAGCACATGGTAGGGATTGTAGAATGTCAGTTTTCAGAGTTGACCATTTCAAACTTTATGCACACAATTTAGACTTTATAACATTAGAAAATTCTCTAACTAGAGCTCCTCTGCAGGCAGGAATGGTGTCTAATGCTTCTTGTGTTGTTGGAGCAGGGCAGAGAGCCTTACCACACAGGGATCGATGAGAAGGCAGCCCCACACAATGAAGGGTGATAGAGCCCCAATAAGGAAAACAGGAAATGTGGTTCCCTCGCAGTATGAGCTGGGGTAGCCTTGGGAGTCACCTGTGAATACTCTTCCATGAGAAGCATTTGATTTGGAGTTCCAGGAGAGTGTCTTCCTTTGACTGCATGGGTATTTGTATTTATTGTATGTATAAAAATCTTGTTTAGAATTCATGCCACCTGGAGTCACAAATAGCCACCAATTATTACCAGGACCCTTTAGCAATCACTGAGGTCCTGACAGTGACTTGGAGGCACTTCCAAATCTGCAAGGCTTCTGAAACAGTAACCATCCAACATTCCCAGGAACTTGGTATTGGCATATTTGATTTACATTCTAATTCTTTGAGAGTTGCTTTTCACTTTTGATAGGGTAACTTTTTTTGGGGGGGTGGAGTGCTGGGGATATAACTGAGGGCCTTGTGCTTGCAAGGCAAGCACTGTAACCACTGAGCTAAATTGCCAGCCCTAATAGGGGTAACTTTTAAATGGAATAGGCATTTAACCAAAACAGCCAATTTCCCGATATTTCTGAAGCCCTATTTGGCTTCATTTTTTGATTTTATTATTTTTTTCAATCGAGCAGCTTTTGCATTTGGTTTTATGATGACTAATATTTTTGTGTAGGTGTTGGAGGGTTTAAGTAACAAGGATTCTTTCCTTTGACCAAGTGATAGAACAATGCAAATGCAGCTGCAGTGTTTCCTCAACGTTTGTGTGGTCGTCTACAGGGATGAGCTCCAGACTGAGATAGTGTGCAGCAGACCCTGAGGTGTGCTGAGAAGACCCTCTGCTCCTGGCCCAGGTCCAAAAGCAGAAATGGAGGCGAGGGACTTCTGAGCATAAAGCTGAGGTCTCCAGTCAGAAATTTGCCACACAGAGAGCAAGTGTGTGGTAAATTTAATGGGACAGAAAGAAGTAAGAATGGGAGCTTTCACCGTAGTGTGCACAGAATTCCATACTGGGGATGGCCATACCAGATGCATTTCATACTTATTTTATAAAAGTCATTCATGTGCGTTACCATCAGTTATTTGGGAGATGGTCAGAATTTATTTCAATGACTGTACCTTGTTGCCAAGGGGCCATGGGGAACATAGATCTACATAAGCCAAAGATTGTATTTCACATTTAATCTCTGTTAAGAAGCTATCCATCCTGTTTTATAGATGAGGAATCATGGCACAGAGAGGCTACGTGTCTTAATTGAGACGCACAGCAGATAATAGCAAAGACAGGGTCCCAGTGCAGGTTTGCTTGCTTCTAGAACTGGTGCTCTTTTTTGTTGTTCTCATGGAAAGCCCTTCTCATCCCAGAATCTTTCTGCCTCTCATGTCTCCAGATATATTAGCTTTTTAGGTTGCTATAACAGAATACCACAGACTATGTGGATTAAAAACAGAAATTTATTGTCTCAGTTCTGTGTACAAGTTCACAGTTAAGATGTCTGTAAGTCTAATTCCCTCTGAAGGCTCTGAGGGAAGGGTCTGTTCCAGGCCTCTCTTCTTGGCTTGTAGGCGGTCTTCTCCCCTTGTGTCTGGTCTTCTCAGCATTTTCATCATTGGGACCCAGTACCCAGACACTCACAACTTAAAGGAGAAGAGGTTTAATTTGGCTCATGGTTTCTGGGGATTTGGTCCATGGTTGGATGGCTCTGAGGCAGAAACATCGTGGAAGAAGGACACAGCAAAGCATAGATGTTTAGCTTATGGCAGCTGGAAGGCAGAGCAGGGGAGCAGTGCCAGCGAGGAAGGGCCAAGGGACTAGACACAGACTTTAAGGCCACACCTCTGTGACCCATCCAGATACATCCAGAAGTATGCTGCACTCATTCCCTGGGCACATCCCAAAGCTGATCAACTTGACACTCTACCCTAACTGCCAGTGTTCAAATCTCTCTTTTCATAGGCACACTACATTAGGGCCCATCATAATGACCTTTTAACTAGATAACATTTTAAAAAAATCTCTCTCTCTCTCTTTCTTTCTGACAAGATTTCGCTATGTAGTCTAGGCTGGCTTGGAATTTATGATCCTCCCATCTGAGCTTCCCAAGTGCTGGGATTACAGGAATGTAGTGCTGCACCCATTTTAACTTGATTACTTCCATAAAGACCCTATTTGCAGATAAGGTCACATTTTGAGGTACTGGAGTTGGAACTTTAATGTATGAATTGGGGTAGGGGCACAGATCAATTTATAATGCCAAACAGACCTCCTGCAAATCATTCCTAAAGCACTCCAACTTCTGTGCTTTAGACACTTTATTTACACTAGCAGGGCTCTTCCTATTTCCTCCATTGTCTTTGTCCATTTTATTTAATCTGTTAAAAACAGCTGTGAATATAGTCACCTTCAAAGTGAGCCTGCTCACTGGAGTGAGTTTCAGGTCAATAAAGCATGCAGTGGACTCTAATTTAATTAGCCAAGTTACTGGGACAGCTGCTTTGTAACTCTGATTCATGAACTGGCTGAGAACAGAGATAAAACTAGCAGAGTTCATGTTGATTCCAGGCATCCATGATGCAGCCTCAGGCCCTGGGAACTTTGCTCCTGTTCTGGCAGAAAAAGAGGGGAGCTGAAAGGGCCTTTAGGACTTTCTATCCTGGATGTGTATTTTGAACCAGAGGAACTAGAGAAAAAGGCCGAGCCTTGCACTTTCAATCCCCTTCCTCATCTTGCCACCTGTCAACTCAGCTCTTCCATAATTTAAAATCCTCTTCACTACAAAGCCTTCATTGTTTGTTCACTGGCTCTACCTTTTTTCTCCACCCAGCCATCTAAGCTGCCATAGTTCTTCAAACTTGTCCCGGCCTCCTGCTCCTAGCCCCCAGTTCTAGACTCACTTCTCATTCCCAGGAACCCTCACTTTATAAATCTCTCACTGTCTTCCCAGGTCTGTGGCACTCAGCACTGGTGAGGGCCAGAGAGCTCTAGGTTTGCAAGGTAGGACACTGGATTTCACATTTGCCCCGTCCTTACTGACCATTGTCAATCTGGGTAAGCCACTTAGCTTCTCTGCTTTCATGTGCTCACTAATCAAATACAGATAGAAAGTTTTGGCTTGCTTACTTTTCAGGATGGTTGTGAACACAGAGTAAACATCGAAGGAGCCACTTCTGCACAAGCTAGTGTAGAAACAAAACTGCTTTTGCTTATGTTGTAGTTACCATATGACAACCAACTGGGATCATTTTTTTGTTTCTGTGTTCTGCATGTGTGTGTGTGTCTGTGTGCATGCGTGTATGTGTGTCTGAGTTAGACTGTGAATTCCAAGAGAACAGAGTAATTTGTACAATGCCCAGCCCTGCACTGAATGCAGTCAGACATCAGTAAGACTTGGGATGATTGATGAAAGCCAGTGCTGGAGAATAAAGAAAAGATCAGTGAGTATCAAAGAAAGTTGCACTTGGACAGAGTGACTTATTTTCTTTGAGTCACAAAGGATTTACACTCATGTCAGTCATTAAGCATTGATTTAAAGTATTAGGCAGCTTTTACTGACCTACAGCAGATGTTTTGGAAGTTATTTTTAATGAATCATATGATTAATATTTTTTGCCACTCCTTTGTGTCTTAATTAAAGCAGATGAAAACTGTTTTATGTATCCAATATTGGCACAACTGACTCCCTGTGTGGGGAATGTTCTCATAGTCCATATTCGGCTGAGTATATATTTCATAAGGTTAAGTTTCGAGATATAACTTTGAATGGCTCCCAAAGTAAATGGCTTTTAAAAAAGTGAAAGACTGCTTTAAAAAATGAGCAGTTGGGAAGGAAGGGCATTTTAATCTATAGTATGTAAATTATTAACTTCATATTTTGTCTCTGAGTCTAAGAAATAGATCAGAAACAATGGATGGTTCTTTGTGGGCTTAGACATCATTTCCTAGAATACATCTTGGGTCACTTTTTGTCTGAAATTTAAACAAGGGATGTCTTGTTCTCTCTTTCCTCCTGGGAATGCAGGCTCGTGTGTAGGGAGAAGACAGCTGCTCTTCTATCCCTCCCTCTTTGCTCCTGTCATGGTGGCTGGGACAGGGAGATTGCAGCACAGAGACCAAATGGGGCTTTAAAAAAATATATGATTGCATGTTACTGGGCAAAGTGTTAGGAATAAATATGTCTTTATACACAAAAGCCACAAATTCTGGGTTGGGGATATTAGGAGCAAAATCAGGGGATGGGTTGAGGTGTATCTTAAAGCACTAGTAGTTTTCTAATAGAAACATGAGGGGAAAATATTCTAGGTGAGGAGTACAGCTGTGAGTGAGGCATGGGAGTAGATGGTCTACTGGAGGAATATTCTAGGGTTTTAATTGTAGCTGGAATGTAAAGTACAGGGGAAGAAAGGATGCAATGAAACACGAAACCAAAAAGATTTGTTTGGAATTGGATCATGAAGTGTGTTACATAATTAGCCAAAAAATTTGAATTTGAGCCTCCTGATGATGGGGAGTCAGTAAAGATTTATATAGGAAGAAGAGTGGCTCAAGGAAGGAACCCTGGTAGCCACATAGAGGATGGATAGTGTGTAGAAGAAAGAGAAGGGATGCAGAGAAATTGTGTAGAAAGTCATGGGAGAGGTCTGATCTGAGGCAGGGGCTAGAACTTTCCTGCCTGGGCAAGATAGAAGAGGGCATAAAATAAAACAGACTGGCATCTGCAGGTATTATAGTGATGGATTGACTGATTTAGTAAACCTTTACTGAGCACTTGCTACATGCCAGACATTGTGCAGTTGAGGCTACGAAGATGAAGAGGACAGTTCTCTACTCTTGATGACCTATCACTGACTGAGCCAGGTGCAGGTTAACCCTCAATGTGTACCATGGCATGGTGCTTTACCAGAAGGGGTATACAGTTCAGAGGCTGCCAGGGGATACTGAGGAACATTTAACCTGAGTCTTAAAGGGTGGTGGCAAACTGATCATGTCTCTGGTTTGCTTGTTAAAAATGATTTTCTTTGCTTTGAGAACAAGGATGGATTTGACCATAACTCTAAAAGCTCTGCCTGATCTGGCCCATGCACTCCTCTAGCCTCTGCTCAAATCTTCTTTTCCTCATGCTTCTGCTCCTGCTTCTTTCAGTCCTCGGAAGCATCAGTGTGTCTCTTGCCACAGGGTTGCCCATTGCCTTTGTCTGGAGCATGGCCTGGGCTCCCAGCTCCTAGCCGAATGTCTTCCTTGGGGAAGTCTTTCCTGAGTCTTCATGTTGTTGGGGGTTGTGACTGTCCTAGGCTCTTGGCATTGTAAGCAAAAAATTGAATAAGACACACAGAAGTTGAAGTGAAATCATAGATTTATTGGTGAGGATAGACTCTTTGGGGTGTGAAAGTCCAGTGAAAACTGCTCATATCCTTGTAGAAGCCAAGTGTCAGAGCCTATATGTTGTTTTTAGATGGAGGGAGTAGCTCTTTGAATTGGCATGGCAATTCATTAAAAATCTCTACCTTTCTATTTGGAGGAAGAGTTTTTGTCCCCATATAGACCATTGAAGACCTGTCATAGCACCTAAAGCCCATGGGGGCTGGTGTGTGTGAGGGGACCACAATGTAAATGAGATTATAATTAACTATAATTGAGTTGGGATCACTTTTAATTATTTAGGATTTATATTTAGTTTTATTGCAGTGTGTCCCCAGGCATGCTCAATCATCAGAAGTAGGTGATTTTTGTGGTTTTTAGAGAGCTTATTTTGGGCCACCCAGAAGCCTGCAGCACATGTACTCTCTCGTCTTTCCTGGCTGTTTTCTAGCTGTCAGAGCTGGGCACTCTCTGTGATTTTTGGAGAACTAGCTTCCACTTCTCTCTGGCCTTCAGGTTCCCTCCTTCTAGGGATTTCTCCTCTAACTCCCACCTTAACTTCCTTCTGAGAGACATGAGTCCATAAATCTTTATGAGTGGTTGAAGGCCAACAGTCTTGATTCATCTAGAACTGCTCCTTGCTGGGCATGGATGCAGCACTTACCTGTATGGGAATCATGGAACTCTCTCTCTTACTAATCTAGGAGCTAGAGGGAGGCCTCAGGGACTTTAGGGTTGGGTTCTGGAGGAATGGGATGGAATCCTCAGATAATCATCTGCTTAGTGTATAGCTGCTGAATGAATCCTGGGAGACATGAAGGAAGTTATGAGATTAGTGAAGATGGGCCAAAAATCAAGAGGAGAATTATAGCAATCAGGGGCCAAGCATAGAGGGCTAGCCATGAGAACCAGGACAAGACATTCATTTTCTACCTGGACCAATCTAGTGACCATTGTTGGTAGTTATAATTTTCTCCGCCCTTTTGAATTATGGAGTCTAGGCTCTCTAGGATTGATGTAGACTCATTTACAAAAAACCAGCAATCTTCTTTAAGCATTGTACAGGTTCCCCCTTGATTAGCTGTAAGTCAATCTAGAGCCTGCTGGGCTTTTAAAAACTTTTTTAAATTTATTTTTTCATTTTTGTTAGACAGAGTCTAGCTATGTAGTTCAGGCTGGGCTTCAACTCATTGTGTAGCCCAGGCTGGCCTTGAACTCGTGGTGATCCTCCTGCCTCAGCCTCCCGAGTGCTGGGATTATGTGTGTGCACCAACACACCTGACTTAGAGCCCACTGGTTTTTGAGACTGCTCTGACTGAAGAATTAATTTGTTGCTGGCTTGCCCGTACTGACCACTTGTGGGGTCAAAGAGAGGGAAAGTCCTCTCGTCTGGATGCTATGTGCTAGTCAGGTGGCACCCAGGCCAGTTTCAGTCCTGATGTCCAAACAGCCAGAGTGGAGACAGGCTTAACCCTAGACAGAGACTGGCTTTTGACCCTAGGAATGGTGAGGAGGCTTCTTACCTTTTTAAGTCAGGTAAGAGGTTCCTGGATTGGGAAATTAAGTATTTTAGGGTTTATTTTTCTCTCCAAGTAGATAGAAGGCAAAGGTACTCCTGGGTCCCACAGAGAAAGTATGTCCAGGAAGTGGGCTTGGGGTAGGAAGAGATCAAGAGCCTTGCAATGGAATCTGTGCTGAAAGGCTCTGCGTATATGGACTAATTACCACCTATCTGCGCTGCAGCAAGAGGAGTGACACATACAGGTTCTTTGACTGACATGGGGGCCATGAATCCTCTAGAAAAATGTTTGCCAAAAGTTATTGTCTGGGCCTTTAAACATTTTGTTGGTCTGGTTGATCTTTTGTTACCCAGGTCTGAGGTGCTGTGAGCTCCTTTTATAGATTCTTTCCAAGTTCTTGTTGTCTTGAAAAAAGAATTGGATACGACACGTGCAAAAGGTAGAGAGGTTTTACATTTTATTAGGGGTCAGAAAAGAAGTATGCTCTGCAGAGTGAGTGCAAGCCAGTTGAAGGTAGGAAAAGAGTATGCTCTCTACAGTGAGAGCAGGCCACTGAGACAGTTTACAGTGACCATGAAGTTAATGGCTGATGTCTTTTATATCTCCCACTCCTCAGGCTGAATCAGATCTAGACTGTCCATATCAAAAACCTGCTGGTTTCACACTAGAAGAACTGAAGGTAGCACTTTCTGATTGGTCTCAGGTGCAGGGCTTGGGTGTATGTCTCCTGAATCTCTGTGATTAAAGGTCACGCCTACTTGCCTAGCTGATTGGCCATGTCTTAATCTCCTCTCTCACTTTGGCTGATACTAGAAATAAGAGGACTGGTGTATGTGCACAATTTCGTGCCTCAGTATTGGGGAAAAAGTCAGTTTTCCTCTGCCATTACAATAGAAAGGGCCTCCATTTTTGAGACTTGAAAACAGTTACACATTAGGATTTGTATAGGCAGAAGAAATCAGTTCCCCTGATATCATCTAAGGCCTTGCAAGTTTTTTCTCTTTTTTCTGAGGGGACCAGAAAACAGTAAGGGAGCTATTAAAAACATTCTTTTGGAAGACCCAAAGGGGATCAAAATAGATAATATTTATGTAGACTGGGGCAGGCTGGTCAAGGTGTGTATTGGAGAACATCAGTCCCCATACCAGCATAGACTTGTGAAACTAAGTGAGTATCTGGGTCTTAATGTTAAATTCTGTTGTAGCGTCTTTAGCTCCTATCTGAATATGAGAGGTGGCATTGATCATTATTCAGTCTTAGAGATCTGCAGGTACTGCTATGAGCCCCCTGTCTGGATGGGCAGGGGTACAAACCCAGAAGTTGGTATATTGGGGATCAGAGGAACTTGAATTAGGCAAGAGCTGGCCTGCTGAGCTCTAGGGAGGTAGGGGTATAAGAAGTCTCCATTTTGGCCTCTTAAGAGGAAGCAGAGTCATAAGAACATCGAAGGCAACCCCCATCTTAGTTTAAAAATGGTGTCAAAGGGTAAGTTGAGGTAGACAAGACCGAAGAAAGATAAACCAAATAAGTATGTAAAGTAGAAATCCCAAGCCCAAGATGCCTGTCTCCTGTGCTATGTGCTAGGAGACAGCACAGGGGCTACTTGTCAGTCATATTTTAAGAAAGGTCTTTATGTCTTCCTGGGTCTAGTCTGGTAAGTCTCCCTGCAGTAACAAATTGAAAACAAAATTTTAAATATGTCAAGATTAAACTTTAAATAGATCAGCTAAGGCACTTAGAATTATATAAAAAATGTAAAAATATGATGACAATTGGTGTTTATCAGGAAGTAACTTATCTGTAGTTGGATCCCTCTGTTTCTTCTTGAAGAGGTCCTTGAGGTCCTTGACAGGCTCACAAGAATATGTGGTCTTTTCTATCTGGTCATTCGTCACCTCAGGTGTATCGGGTGAATTTTCAACATTCTGGCAGTCAGGTGGCTAAAATAACTGGAAACGGGCCTTTCCACTTTGGTTTTTATTGGTTTGCTGGGATTTGTTCTTTCCAAGTCTTAAGAAGCACTTGCTCTCCAGAGTGGGCACTAGGTGGTTTTCCTGGGTGAGGAGCTGCAGGACTTTGTTTCCATATAGTTGAATAGTTTGTTGTACTCGGCCCAGATTAATAAGATACTGTAAGAGCTTTGCGACTTCTGGGTCTACTACTGTATCAGAAGATAGAAAAGGCTGTCCATATAGCATTTCAAATGAACTCATATTTAGCCTGGTTTTGGGAGGTTTTTCGAATCCTCATGAGGGCTATTGGCAATAATCGAAGCCAAGACTCAGAAGTCTCTTGGCAAAGGTTGACCAGAGTCCTCTTTAGGGTCTGGTTGGCCCTTTTGACCTTTCCAGAGGACTGAGGTCTCCATGTAGAAGACCTTTGCTTTAAGAATTAAGTCTATACCAGCATAGACTTGTGAAGCTAAGTGAGTATCTGGGTTACCCCCTGAATTATTTGAGAGGTGAAAGAAGGCCTGTTATTGCTCTGAAGAGATTGGGGGTAGTCCAAACCAGGGGATAATTTCTTTGAGGAGTAACTTCATCACCTCTATGGCCTTTTCTGAGTGGGTAGGGAAGACCTCAGTCCAACCCTTGAAATTGTCAATCAGGACTGATATTTGTTTAAATTCCCCTCATGGTGGCATGTGAGTAAAGTCTAATTGTCAGTCCTCTCCAGGGCCTGTCTCTTTCCTCTGTATGGGTTCTAACAAGGGAGGTGGTGTGAGCTTCACAGGGTTATTGTAGGTACAGAGTGGGAAAGCTTAGAAGACCTGTTGGGTGGTTGCTGCTAGTCCTGGCCCTGTGAAAATTCTCCATGTAGCACATCTTCCTGTATGGAAAGAATCATGAAGCGTTTTTATAGTTTTCCATTGTGTCCCTTCAGGAAAGACTAGTTTGTTTCCCAAATACCACCATGGTCCCCATTTAACCCTCCTTCTTTGAAGGCCCATATATCTTGCTGGGTGGTATAGGCTGGTTTTAATGGTTTCTTAGGAGCTGGGAATAAGGTTAGAGTCTTGAGGGGATGTAAGGCTCTCCCTATTGCCTCTTTATTAGCCTTTTGATTTCTCAAGGAGACATTAGTGATGTATTTTTGCTGTCTCTTGCAATAAGTGATAGTGACAGACATGTCTTGGAAGATGGACTTCCTCCAGGAGTTGCGGAATTTCTTGCTTGTACTTTATAGATGATTACTTGTTAAGCAGCAAGCCCCCTTCTTTTCAAAGTGCTGCATGGACATATAGCAAGAGAAAGCAAGGCAGTGTGAATTGCCTTGGAATTTGTGTAAATGTTTAGCCTCTTGTCTTTTCCTAATATCAATGCCTGAGTAGGGGCTATTAGTTTGGTTTTTTGTGTGAAGGTCCAAAGGGGTAGAGGGTTGGCCTCAATTACCTGTTCTGGTCGGACAACTATATAACTTGCCTTTTGATATCCTTCCTGGATAAAGCTACTTCCATCAGTGAGCCATTCCTCCTCAGGGTCTTGGAGAGGCAGATCACCAATGTCCTGCAGGAAGGACATAAGTGTGGGACGTCACCCATTCGCAAGAGTGTCTAACCACCAGTTCTGTAGGCGTCAGTAAGGCAGGATCAGTAGTAGTGCAAGTCTTTATGGTAACTTCACTTATGTCTAGAAGCATGGCATGGAACTTGGTAAGTCATTTTCCTGTCAACCACAAATGACTTTTTGTCTCAAGAAGAGCCCTATCTGATGGGGAGTTAAGACTTCTAGTTTTTTTCACAAAGTTAGTTTTGTGGCTTCTATTAACATAGAGGTAGCAGCTATTGCTCTCAAGCAAGATGACCATCTAACAGCTAGTTCATCTAACTTTTTTGAAAAGTTTGCCTTGGGGCAGAGTTCTTGTCCTTGCTTTTGGGTCAAGACATGTAGAGCAAATCTTCTCTTTTCTGATATCTAGAGGAAGAAGAGTCCTCTTAAGGTATTTCCAGTGCTTGAACCTGAGTGAAAGCATGCTTTACTTCTCAAAAGGCATTGTCAGTCACTTTTTCCCATTCTAACGGTTGCACTCAGGACCTCTGATGGCCTCGTGTAGAGGCTGTGTCATTAGTGCAAACTTGGGTATCTAGATTCTGAAAGAGCTGGCCATTCTCTGGAAGAAATGAAGCTGTCAATTGGTGGTAGGGGTCTCAATATCACAGATATCCTGGATCCAATCCCTGGACAACTGTCATTCTCCAGGGGTAAGAATGTATCCCAAGTGTTGAACTCTGTGAAGGAATATATGAGCATTTTCTTTTGAGACTTTAAATGCACAATTTTCTACTTTTTAGTTAGAAAATTGAGCATTTGGATAGTATCATGGTTGGATAGCTTCCAAGTTGGGTTGCAGATTAGAATATCATCTACATACTGTGAAATGGTCCCCTGTGTAAGCTCTAGGTTCCTTAAGCCTTTTCCTAGTGCCCAAGCAAAATGGTGGAGGCTTTCTCTGAAGCCCTGTGGGAGAACTCTGTACATATACTGTTGTTTTTCTTTTGAGATGGGATTTTCCTTTTCAAAGACAAACAGGAGTTGGGAGTCTGGATGGAGAGAAAAGAAAGCACATTTGAAGTTTAAGCCCAAGAACAAATTTGTGTCTCCTGGAATTTGGGAGAGAATTGTATATGGATCTGTCACTAGTGGGTAGATAGGAACTACAGCCTAATTAGTAAGACAGAGGTCTTGTACCATCTGATATACTCCTGAAGGTTTTACTACAGGGAGAATGGGATTGTTGTAAAGGGAATGACAAGGTTCCAGAAGGCTATGTTTGAGAAACCTCTTTATGTGAGGCTGGAGGTCGTTAAGGCATCTTCTAGGATGGCATATTGTTGGGCTAGGGCAGGATAGTCAGTCGGGATTTGGCTGAGCTCTGTTAATTGTGTAACTACCAGCAGTGCTGAATTTTTTCTCCTGCATATTCCATTATACCAGACAGCAGGATCTACCTGCTGACTAAGTTGGGAAGGTCTGGTGTCATCTCAACAGGTAAAATCCACTTCGGCCTTTGGAGAATTGAAGACTACCTCACAATTTTAATAGTAAATCTCTTCCTAATAAGGGAGTAAGATAATGTGGGACAATTAAAAACTCATAGTTGAACAATTGATCTTCAAATTGACATGTCCAAGCAGGAGTAAAGAAGCTCTGACTAGGGCTACCTTGGACCTCAATTATGACTATAGATCCAGAGGAGGGTTTAATGGAAAGGGAAGTCAAAACACAGTAAGTTGCCCCTGTATCTATAAGAATTGAATGTGTTTACTGGTGACATTCAGGGTCACCTAGAGCCCCATTCAGGAAATAAAGATATACTTGGGCAGGGGCATTGCATCTTATCCCAGGCCTCTGCAGTTCTCCTTGTCTGAGTGGGAGGTGAGAGTTTTGGCTGGTCTAGCTATTCTCTGGGGCAAGAACAGTGAAACCTCCAGTGCAATAGGTCAATCACATTAGCCACCTGACACACAAAGCAGGGTCTGGGTGGTGGGATAGTACAGCCACATGCCCAGTGTATAGTTTCCTTGCATTTAAAACAGGAACTCTTTCCTTGATTGGCTCTGGGTTTTCTCTCGGGCAGCTTGGGTATGCTTAAAACACTGCCAATTGTGGCCTGCCTTTGTTCTCAATTTCTCTTCTTTTTACCCTCTTCCAGATCCTCATTATTGAACACATAAAAGGTTGTGTAAAGCAATTGGGCCAAAGGGGTCTGAGGACCCATTTGAAGTTTTTGTAATTTGTACTACATATCTGGGGCTGATTGACTAATGAAATGCTGTCCCATTAGTTCCTATCTGTTCTTGGAAAACCCCTTGGAAATTTCTTGGAAAATAGATTTAAGTTTTTGTATTTATGGAAAGCTTCTTCTAATCGGCCATGAAACCTGAATTTTCCTTTTTTGGCCTATGTAATCTCTGTCGCTTTTTTATGATGAACAGCTTTCCTAATATATTTTTTTATTCCCATGATAAGAGTAGTCTTCATTTTAGACTACCCGTTTGGTCCATCCACAACATTTTAGTCCCAATTTGTTTCTGTTGGTAGAACGGTAACCACTCCAGTGTGATTCATATTTTCCTGTGGCATATTGCTCACATACATATCTCCTAGCCTCTTCTGGGATTCTTTGTTTTTCATCTGGAGTACAGCAGGTAACCAGGACAAATTGGACATCTTACCATTAGAGGTTTAGAGCAAGGGACAAAGCCTGAAACTCATTTGCAAACCTACTAGGACTTTTTGAAAATCAGTTTATAAACATTCTTTGTATTGTTGGACATTTGCCACTGAGAAAAGGACCTGGACTTGGATAGTTCCTTCTCCTCTTGTGACCTTTTTTTAGGGGCAGGATGAGCTATGAGTTAGAAGAGTAGAAAGATCTCCTGAAAATGTTCTGTGGGGCATAAAGCTGCCTGAGTGTCACAAGGAGGGTGCTGAAGAGTATTAGGTCTCTCCAGGGAGTGAGCCTCTTATAGAGATTCTGAGTCACTTGGGAAGGTACAGGGCTGGTTCATTGCTCCAGGGATTATAAGGAGAAGGTCGAGGAGACCTCCCAGTGTGGTTTCTTTTATTAAACAGATGGGAAAAAATACATATTCCCCTGAAAGAGAGCTGGGGGTCTGAAGAGGTGATCATCAGTGATATCAATCTCCTATTCAGGGGCTTCATTAAGGGCTATATCTTTTGGGTCCCAGCAGAGGGATTTTTTTTTTTTTTGATAGACAGCCATAAATGCCTGAACATAGGGATTCCAGGCTATTTTCTTTGTCTTTTGTAGAAAAGATCTAAGTGAAGAATAGTATTATAATTTAGACTGCTATTTAAAAAAAAATTTCTCCCCATCCCCTAGTTTATAGTGGAGCCAAACTGTGTTGCAATAGAAAATAAGTTGTTTTATTTTTCTCAGATTGTCAGTGTCAAATTATTTTCAGTTTTTAAAGATACAGCCTAATGGTCAGATTGGCGGGATCAACATGGTGTTTCCAACGGCGGGGGCAGGCAAAGGCAGAGGCAAAGTCTGGGGTCCTCCTGAGGGCATCCCTGCAAGAGGGTGGAGGTCTGTTGGGCTTTGGGATATCCTCATAGAGGCTCAAGTTTCCTTCCAGACATCTCTGGCAAAGTGAGTGGTACCAGTGGCTTTTATTTCTTAGATCTCTCCATAGCCTGTGGCCTACCGTGATTCCTTAAAGAGCAGCATGGGGTCCCTACTGGCTGTACCTAACTAATTAAGAAACAGTATTCCTCTCCTTTATCCCCAACAAAGGACGTGGGCAATATCTTTCATAGCAGAAGGAATGGGGAGGGAGTTTACCCAGCTTTAGAAGGGAATAAAGATGGAGGCACATATGTTCCCCCAAAGTGGAGACCACAACTCGTATCTACGAGAGTGAGCTTTCCTGATATCCAGGAGGACAACTCGGCAACCTGGCAGAAAGGTGAATTGGGGTGGCTCCCTGAGGTTTCGGAGAATCGGGCACTGAAGTGAGTGGCTCACTATGGAAGCCAGAGATAAAAGGCCTTCTAGGGGAAAGGCCCAAATGAGACTTTGATCATGGTGAGCACAAAAAGGGCAAGATGGGGTAGGTGGCTACTCAAGCAGGAGACCAACTCATGGAAAGCTGTCCCCCAAAAGAACCAGAAAGCTAAAAGAAATATCAAGGAAAAAAAGAGACATTAAACTTTAGGTCACATACACATGTGAAACAGACCTGCACAGAGCATGGAAATTGTCCTGTGCTTGGCAGATTCTAAAATGCTTTTCCAATGACCAGGTTGTCCTGTAACAGGAATCTTGAGGAAGAAAATGCCCTAATGACTTTTAACTGTCGGACCCACGCCCACAATAGGTGGCCAAAGACACAGATGGCAAAAAAGGTAAAAGAGGAAGAGAGAAAAAAATTTTCCCTGAAGGTGTCTTATCTCCTGGCTGGCTACCCAAGAAATGTTTTGTGCACATGTGTATACACATCTGTGTGTGTGTGTACGTGTGTGTGTATGTGTGTGTGGTGACTATCCTATGTTCTTGGTATCCCAAAGAATTAAGCAGGACACACAGAAGTAGAAGTAAAACATAAATTTATTAACTGGGATATACTCCTGAGGGTGGGAGCAGGCCAGTGCTCATGGCTTCAAAGAAGCCAGATATCAGGATCTTTATGTAGTCTTTACAGGGAGGAAGTAGCTCTTTGAACTGGCATGGCAATTCACTCCTAGCAGGAACAAGTTTCCCCCTTTCTGTTGGAGGGGGATGTTTTTGTCCCTTTGGGACTTTTGAGGAACTGTCATGACACTAAAGCCCACTTGGAGGGGTGGTCAAAACCACAATAAGATTATAATGAATAATAATTGGGTTGGAGTCACTTTCAGTTATTTAAGATATTTTATAGCACATGTACCCCCCCCATGCACAGCTTAATCAGAGGTGGGTGCTTTTTGTGATTTCTAGAGAGCTTATCTTGTGCCCCCCAGAATGCACATGCACCCTCTTGTCTTTTCTGGCTGTGGTCTTGCTGTGAAAACTGGGCACTCTCTGTGGTTTTTGGAGAGCCAGCTTCCTCTTTTTCTCTTTGGCCTTCGGGCCCCTCTTTTTAGGGATTTCTCTTTTCTATCTCCTGCCTCATTCGGACTGTCTCTGTCACAGGCTCTTGTTAGTGTCTTATAGAAATTTATTGAAGTTATAAATTTGTACCTTATGTGTTCCTTTGCTTTAGGTACATCTCCTCCTCCTAGATGGAGTTATTTAGAGAAAGTTATTTAGAGAAAGAATTTTGTCTAGCTTGGTGTATTCAGTATTTTCACAGTGCCTGGTACAATGTCCATCCTTAGTAAATATGTATTGATTGATGGATTCAAATGACTAGCTAAAGAGGGAAGGGCATTTTAGGAATAGGGAACAGTATGAACAAAGGTGCTATGATTTATTCTGGGGATAGTTAAGGAACAAGAAGTGGCTGGCTTATGGAAAGAGGTTAAATGTGAGGACAAAAGATGAGACTAGAAAAGTATGTAGGGCAAACTTAGCAAAAGACTTCTGTGTGTCACGCTAGTGACACTTTGCTCTTCACCCATCAGACTGTATTTGAATTGTTGGCTTGATCAAATTAGACTACAAGCTTCTGGAAGGCAGAGGCTCTGCTTGACTTGTTTATTCCATTAATGAGTCTAGAACAGTGCCTAATAGGGAGTAATAAATACATGCCAAATGAATGAATCAAAGTGATGAATAAGTCCTCTTACTGTGGAAGCTATAGGGAACCATGGAGGGCTTTTAATATATTTAAGTTTGCCCTTGGAAGTATTACTTTGGTAGCAACGTGCAAATAGAAGGATTAATTCTCATTTATTTTATTCTTCATTATGGTTTATATCTG
>PVJO010019006.1:0-35226 GCA_004026905.1 Hystrix cristata | reverse complement strand
GGGATGCTCACAAGCAGCTCTTCTCGGCCCTGGACACGTGGACGTGACTCTGGCCTGTGCTGAGCAAGCTGCTGTCATGTCCAGGCGAGATCACCACCTGTCGGCCTTTTCCAGTCTTCGTGTTCTTCACCGGGCGTCTGGACAGAGTGGCTGTGTTCCGAGATCCCATCTCTTCCTTGGATTTGCTAGTGCCGAGTGCCAGGTCTCTTCTGGTTCCTTTCCCCTCTGAGAGGCGTTCCCAGCCATACTTCCAAGGACAGCCTCTTAACGATTTTTGTTCTTCCCGATGTTAGTTTACAAAGCACTTGTCCCAGTTGTATAATCCCATCCACAGAACATGAACTTCCTTTTGTTGCCTCCGCATCATTTTGTAGTGTCACACTTATTTGTTACTATTCTTGTAGTATCTACTACTATCTTGTAGTATCTACTATTCTTGTATTAGTATCTTCTTTTGACAAAGTTTCATTTCCTGGATTAGTAATGAAGTTAATTATAATTTCATATCTTCCTAAAGAATTTGAATGACTTGTTTCTGAAGCTTGTCTTGGCCTTTAACTCATCTTTTTTCACGATATGCATCATCCTCTTATTCGTTGCAGTGTTTTCAGTAGTGTGTATATTAATGCCATATTGCATGTATACCTTCCCAACAGATGGTCTTTTCTCTTTCTTATGTCTCTTGTTGAACAGGTATTCTTTATGTTTAATTTGGCTTTCTTGTAGACATTATATGGTTGGGTCTTATATTTTTAATCCTGTCTGACCACCTGCCCTTTTTTGGAGGGGTGCTGGGGATTGAACTCAGGGCCTTGTGCTTGCTAGGCAAATGCTCAACCACTGAGCTAAATCCCCAATCCCCACCTGCCTTTTAATTGGTGTGTTTAGACTATTTATATTTGATATTATTATTGATATTGTTGGATACGGGTCTCCCGTCTTATTATTTCTTTTCTCTCTATGTCTTCTTTTTTCTGATTTTGGTTCTTTTTCATGTCTTATTTCTTTGAAATACTTGAGTATTTTCTTTTTTTTTTTAATTTTATTTCCAAGAACATGTATTGGTACATTGTATACATAGTGATCACATTCTTGAGTATTATTTTAACTAAACGTCTTGACATTGTTATAAATTCATATGCATTTGCAAGAAATAATATAAAGAGATCTTGTGTACTCTATATCCAATTTTCTGCCAATGGTAATGTCTTACCAAACTAGAGTACAATATCACCACCAGGATCTTGGCATTTATACAGTTAAAATACAAAACATTCCCATCACTATAAGGATGCTGCATCTTGCCTGTTATACCCAACCTCTCCTTCAACCCATAATGTGTTCTCCATGCACATAATTTTGTCATTTGAAGAATGTATGTATCTTTTCACTCATCATAGTTCTCTGGGCATTCATCTAGATCGTGAGGTATTTCCACAGTTTGTTTCTTTTCATTGCTGAGTAGAAGTCCTCAGTATTCATGCAACACATTTTGCTTAACCATTCATCTGTTGAAAGGTATCTAGCTTGGCTGCCAGGAATAAATTTGCTGTAAACATTTGTATATAGGTTTTTGTGTAAACATAATGAATTTTCATTTCTTTGGAATAAATTTCCAGGAGTCCAATTTCATTTTAAATACTCAGTTTTAAACATACCTTTTTGCCACCATTTCCATACCCTCCGACACATATATTCCTTTTGAAATCTTATTTTAAGAGATGGGGTCTTGCTATGTTGCCCAGACTGACTCTAAACTCCTGGGTTCAAGCAGTTCTCTGACCTTAGCTTCTCAAGTATTTGGGACTATAGGCACATGCCACTGCACCTGACTATCTAGCTATCATCTATCTATCTATCTATGTGTGTGTATATATATATATTTATATGTATACACATACTTTTTTTAAAATTTTAAACCAAGAACATATATTGGTACATTTTACATATAATGGTCACATTCATCACATTTATTTTGTACCCGTACATGATGCGTCTTGGTTCTCCCCCCTCTTCCCCGCCCCTCTCCTCTGTTCCCTCCCTCCCTATTTACAGCAGGTTTATTCATCATTTTCCATTTCCCTTTTCTTTCCTTTGTTGCCTTTCTGCTTTTCCCCCTTCTTTCTTTCTAGCGCTCCTCTCCTTTGTACATTATCTTCTTTTTATATAATATTTATTACACCTCTTTGTCCTTATTTACAGTTATGGTTTCTCATATCAGAGAAACAATTCGATGTGTACTCATGAGTGTCTGATTTATTTCACTTAAAAGTATGTTCTCAAGGAACATCCATTTACATACGAATGACTCTAGTTTATCCTTTTTTATGGCAGTGTAGTACTCCATTATGTAGACAATCCACATTTTCTTTAGCCATTCATTGGTTGTTGGGCATTTAGGTTGTTTCCAAGACTTAGCTATTACAAATTGTGTTGCTATGAACATGGTTGTGCATACATCCCTGTGGTATGAAGATTTTAATTCTTCTGGGAAGATTCTCAGTAGGGGAATAGCTGGGTCAAATGGAACCTCTAGTTGTAGTTTTTTGAAGAATCTCCATATTGATTTCCACAGTGGATGGACCAGTCTACATTCCCACCAACAGTGGAGGAGTGTTCCTTTTTCCCCACAGCCCCTCCAGCATTTGTTATTGGTTGATTTTTCCCATATACGCGGTTCTTTCTGGAGTGAGGTGGAATCTTAACGTTGTTTTGATTTGCATCTCTCGGATGACTAGTGATGTTGAACATTTTTTCATATACTTATTTGCCATTTTATTTCTTCATCTGAGAAATGTTTATTCATTTCAGTTGCCCATTTTTGGACTGGGTCTTTAAATTTGAGAGGTTTAATTTTTTTGAGTTCTTTGTATATTTTAGATGTTAGATCTTTGTCTGATGGATACCTAGCAAAAATTTTTTCCCAGTCTGTGAGTTTTTGCCCTGCTCTATTGGTGATTTCTTTTGCTGTGCAAAAGCTTTTTAATAGCATGTGGTCCCAAGCACTGATTCTTTGTATTGTTTCCCGTGCAGTGTGGGTTCTGTTCATAAATTTTTTCCCTACCCCTATGTCTTCGAGGCTTCTTCCTATTCTATTCTCCAGTAAATTTATTGTTTCTGTTTTAATGTTTAGACCTTTGATCCACTTTGATTTGAGTTTAGTACATGGTGAGAGACATATACACATACATTTTAAATATGTACGCGTGCATGTATTTAAATCTAGTAGTTCCTCTAGGGATTAATATGTAAAGAATTCAAATGGAGAAAAGTAGTCTGTGATATTTACTCAGATATTTTACCATTTCCTTTGCTCTTTATTTCTGATGTTTTATGATTCCCTCCTGAAGAAGACCCGTAGCTTTTCTATTAGAACAAGACTGCTGGTGACAAAATCTCCTCATTTTCCTTTACCTGAGAATTTTAAATTTTCCTCTTTTTATTTTTTGTGGTATTGGGACTGAACCAAGACCTTCAGATTGAGCTACATCCCCAGTCATTTATTTATTTATTTAAACATTTTAGTAGTGTATTTTTGAAATATGTAATAGTTACATTTATTCTGAGGTGTTGGTACAAGTATATACTATATCTTCATCATTTTCAATCCTCCCTGCCTCCCTACCCTCCCTTCTTCCCCATCTCCAACAAGTCTGCCTCCATGTTCCTTACCATCTATCTTTTATTTTACTCTCAATTTATTTATATTTTGCGTTATATAACAATAGGAGAAATAATGTGATATTTAACTTTCTGTGTCTGCTTATTTCTCTTAACATCATGGTCTCAGGATCCATCTATTTTGCTGCAAATAGCAAGATTCCTTGCTTCTTTATGGCTTAATGATACTCTGTTGTGTATATATATCACATTTTCTTTATGCATTTTTATTTTGAGAAAGATTCTCACTAAGCGGCCAAGGCTGGGATTATAGGCATGTGCCACCGTGAACAGATCTTCATTCTTGAAGGATATTTTTTTTCTGGATGTAGAATTCTGGGTGGGCATTTCTTTTCCTTTAGTATTTTTAGGATGTTTCACTGTCTTTTTGCCTCTGTTGTTTCCACTGAGAACTTTTCAGTCCTTTGAGTCATTGCTTCCTCTTTTGTAATGTGCCTTTTTCTCTGTTTCACAATGTTTTCTTTAATTTGACTTTCTGGTCATTTGATTACAATTTTTCTGGGTAGTTATTTGAGTTTATATTGTGTCCAGTGTGTCTGAATCTATAAATTTATATCTTTTTCTAAATTTGGGGAGTTTGGGGCTATTTCTTCAAACTTTTTCTGTGCTTGTCTGTTTTTCTTTTTTGAAGATGCCAATGACATAAATATTGGACCTTTTGATATTGTTACACAGATCCCTGAGGCTCTGTTCTTTCTGTTTCAGTCTTCTATCTATTTTTTAAGTGGGCAAGCTGGATGATTTTCATTGACTTTGCCTTTGTCATCTCCATTCTGCTGTTAAGTCTGTCCCATGATTTTTTAAAATTAAATTTCAGATTGTTGGAGACCAGGCTGCACAGAGCCGTGGCTCCAGGAATCGTACGCCCGGCTGACTTGGCAGACTGGGTCAGCTGAGGAGAAGGCGTCTTGCACACAAGGACTCTTGCATGTATTGTTCCAGGAGTTACTGGTTTCTTGTAGGCTGTGTTGAAAACAGGTTCCTCATTTACTAGAAGCTACTTGCCATATTCATGTTTCTTATTAACTACAAGGTTACATGTTGTTTTTGAACTTACTGATACTTAAAGGTAGCTTAACATACTTACTCAGAAATTAATGATCAGCTTATTGTTTTCCTGAGATTGTATTTGCGTCACATTGCTAATAAAAATACAGAGTAGCTGGGACCTGGCATCTGAGTTCCTTCTCAGATCCCCAGCCACCCCTGTATCCAAATTTCGGTGAAGACTCCGAGTCCTTCAATGCACCTCTCCCTCCGATCTTCCCCTTGATCGATCCTCGCTCCGTGGCATCAGATATTGTGCTTTTCAGTTCTAACATTCCAGTTGTTTCTTATAGTTTCTGTTTCTCTGTTGAGAATTTCTCCTTACCCATTTATTTCATATGTGTTTGCCCTTGCCTCACAGGGCTTAGGTGTAACAGCTGCTTAAATGTCTTTGATATTTCCTTCATCTGGGTGGTCTTGGGATAGACATGTTGATTGTCTTTTTCTCTTGAGAATTGGTCACATTTTTCTGGTTGGTTGTTATGTTGAACAATTTCAGATTTTATACTCGATAGTGGTGATTGTATTGTTGTTTGTTATCATTGTCTGTCAAACTGGTTGAGTTTAGCCTGCTAGTTCTCTCTCATCTTCTGTGGTGTTGGTTCCAGTTGGTTCACTTTTCAAACCCTTTGCTATACTCCTTTGGATTTGTCTCGTGCAGGGACCACTAAGGGGTTAGTTTGAGAATTGAGTGGTAGCTGATGTCTTTTTACAGTTTTTAAACCTTTTCCTGTCTTGCTTCAGGTCTGTCTCATACATGTCACTCAGCTGTTAGTCTTGGACTTGAGATGTGTTTTAAATCTTAGTTCAGTTTTCAAAGCTCGGTATGCAGTTTCGCTTTCTCTTGCACACACACAGCCCCTGGATGAGCTCAGGACTTGCAGAAGTTCATATGTCATGAGGATCTTCACTTTGGGAAAGTCTTGAGGAAAAGAAGAGGGACAAAGGGGATGTCACTGATGTGTAGGCTGCTTCTGTGATTTGGACTCATCTTCATAGAGTGACTGATTTTGTTTACTTGTCAGAGGCCTCATGTTGCTACTTTATGTATTTTTGTCTAGAAGTTTTACTTGCTCCAATCAGTAGGAGAGGCCATAGTACCCTTCTTTACTGTATTGTGGCCAGGAATGGAAAGCTTGAGTTCATCCATTCTTCTTGTTATCTTTGTTATTTCTGCTAGTTTGAATTTAATTTGCTGTTTTCTCAGTTTCATAAGGTAGAAGTTCAGATCATTGACTTGAATTCTTTCTTTTCTCATTTAAGCATTGTGAGTGTCACAACTATCTCTTAAGTACTTATTTAGCAGTTTAAAACTTGTTATTGTGGTTTAATTGGCATACCAGGGATTATGCATTTTTTGAAGTGAACAGTTTGATAAGTTTTAACATGTGTACACCCATGAGTTCATCAGTACAGTCAAGATAATGAGATTATGGCATGAGTTAGGAAGTACAGTATTCCTTCCTCTCTTCAGGTTTTTAGAAGATTTTATGTAGGATTGATATTATTTCTTCTTTAAGTGTTTGATAGAATTCATAAGTGAAGTCACCTGGGCCTGGAGTTTTCTTAGCGGGAAGGTTTTAAACTACAGTTTCATGTTTTTTTTTTGTTTGTTTGTTTTTTTCCTTTTGGTTCTGGGGATTGAACTCAGGGCCTTGAGCTTGTAAGGCAAGCACTCTAACCACTGAACCAAATCCCAGCCCCTGAGTTTCAGTTTTCTAATACTTTGTTATTCAGATGATCTATTTCTTTAGATGAGCTTTGGTAATTTGTCTTTCAAGACATTTGTCAGTTTCATCTACGTTGTCAGATTTATTGGCATAACGTTGTTCATTATATTCCCTTATCCTTTCAATTTCTGAGCATCAGGGGTATCTCACTTTAGTGTGAAAAGTGAAAACTACATTGGAGGAGATACGTTTCACCTGATTTAAACATTTCATGATGTATACATGTAACAAAACATCACATGATACCCTAATTAATATGTACAATTTTGTTTTTATGTATTAAATTTTTTTCTAAATGAAAATTAGATAATCATAAAACTGAAATTAAAGGGAAAGTATTTAGCATTTCATATGTTATTTACTAGTAAGATTTCTATGTCCTGCCTCTGTGTAACTTTTATTTGTGTTTTTTTGTTGGGTTGTTTTTTCTTACCGCTTTATGTGGATTCTTTGTATATTCTAGATTTCAATTTTGTATGTAAGTATCTTTTCTTAGTCCCCTAGGCAGTGGTGTTTTATTGAGTAGAAGTTTAAATTTTAATGAAATAAAATTTATCATTTTTAAGCCTCGTGGTTTTTTTTGTGCAATTTAAAGTATTTTTGGGAAGCAAAACTCCTAAAGATGTTTCCATAATTTTCTTCTAAAAATTAAAAATTTTTCTTTTTTGGGGGCTAGGGATTTAGCTCAGCGGTTAGAGTGCTTGTCTTGCAAGCACAAGGCCCTGAGTTCAATCCCCAGCACCAAAAAAAAAAAAATAATAATAATAAAAATTTTTCTTTTTATTTTCTTAAAGTATGCCTGGAATTTATTTTTATGCCTCTTGTAAGGAAGGGATTCACCTTTCTCCCCTCTGGCTGTCCACTCATCCCAGTGCCCTGGATTGAACTGTTTCCACCAGGATGAGCTGTGCCATGTCAGCCACGTGCCAAGGTGCCACATGCCTGTGGGTCGATTCCTAGGCTTTCTGTTTGGTTCCATTGGTCTGATCGTGCCTTTATTTTAAAAATAAAATAAAGATATTTTATTTTTATATCTTTATTGTAATGAGTTCAGATATTTAAAGCACTTCAGACTACCTGGCACTCAGTAAATGTTATATAAATGTGAACTCTTGTAGCATTCTTATCGTTACAAATGTTAAGAGCTGATAGGTTGAATCTCTTTTGTCTGTTTGGGTTCCCACTTGCAGTTGAGCTGTGTTTGGACATGAGCTGGGGGTGCGTTGGAGATTAGCATCTTTTACATTATTAAATTTTCCTATCTGTAAACTTTTATTCTGTACTTCTCTTATGTCATTTAGTAATATTTCAGCTTGTGCCTGGGAAGATCTTACACATTTTTGTTAAATTTCTTCCTAGATACCTCTCAGTTATTACTGTAGTTGTGATTTGGGTCTTTTTCCTATCACATCTTCTAACTGGTTAATACTAATGTATGAGAATGCTAATGCTAGTCATATTGAGTATTCATCTTGTGTACAGAAACCTTTCTGATTGTTTTTGTTGATACTAATTGTTCTTATATTCTGCTAGGTCTTCTGTGTAAATAATTATCTTCATTAAGAGAAGTGCCTTTTCCTTTTCAATTATATATTTTATTTCATTTTTTTCTGTCACTGAAGTATGATATTTAAGAGATACAGTAATAGGGAAGTCCTTGTTCACTTTTATTTGAATGGAAATAGTCATGAGGACAATGGTAGTAATATAATGGTAGGCAGTATTTGAGTGCCTGCTTTTTTGTCACAGATATACTGTTCTGTATGCTTTGGATGTACATAGTTAAATCTTCCCAGCAGCCCTATAAGGTTGGCTGATCTTTATCCTCATTTTATAATTGAGGAAACTGAGGCACAGAGAAATGATGGGACTTCTAAAACTTTCACTACCAACTAAGATGTTTGCTGTAGTATTTTGAAAAACACCTTTCATTAAAAGTGCCTTTTCTGAATCCTACTTTGCTAAGAAGACATTTTTTAAAAACCATGAAGAAAGGGCTGAGGATGTGGGTCAGTGTTAGAGAGCTTGCCTAGCATGCATGAGGCTCTGGTTTTGATCCCCAGCACCACATAACAAAACGTGAATGGAGCCCTGTGTTTTTTCAAATGTTTATTTTCTACATTTATTGAAAAGACAGTTTTTTTCTTTAGTGTATTAATGTGCTACATAAATAGGTTTCTGACATTGGCCTGCTCTTGTATTCCTGTGGTAAACTACTTCTTATGAAGCATTTAAAAATTAATTTAAAATTAAGTTTACCAGTGTTTAAGAGTTTTGCATTAATGTTCAGAAACGAAGTAGATCTTATATTTTCTTATGGTTTATTCTGATAATTAAGGTTATATTTGCTATGTAAAATATGGTGGGTGCTTTTCCTTCTCGTTGTCATTTCTGAAACAATATTGGTTGAAGTTATTTGTTTCTTTAGAGTTTGCTAGCAACCATCTAGAAAAATATCTGGGTATGATACTCTTTTTTAAGGATAAAACTTTTGAGTGTGGAGTCAATTTTTGTAACTTTTAAAGTGGTTTATTGATTTTCATACATCCCGCATTTTCTACTCCATTCTAGTTATTTTTCTAGACACTTATGTTTCATCTGAGATTTTACTGACATAAGGCAGTATTATTATTATTATTTTTGAGACAGTGTCTCGCTGGGCACTTCAGGCTGGCCTTGAACTCGCTCTGTAGCCCAGGCAAGCTCAAACTTGTGGCAATCCTTCTGTCTCAGCCTCCCAAGTGCTGGGATTACAGGTGCATGCCACCATGCCCTGCAGTATTCTTTTTCGATTTTATAAAAGGGTCTCTCTTTTTTTTTTTTTTTTAACAGTGGCAGAGTTTCACATTTATTAAAGGCAGGAAAAAAACCCGAAGGATAGGGCTCTGCAAAGTGAGTTTGGGTTGAGTAAAAGGGGGGGGGATAAAAATAAAAATGCACCCTGCAGGTAGAGTGAGCTACTATGAAGAGGCACAATAGCCAAAGGTCCAATTTTTATCAAGGTAGGTCCTGAGGTTTAGAGAATAAAATAAATGTGGTAAAGCTGTGAAGAAAATTAAGGACATGAGAAAGTTAAAATTCAAGATAGTGATTATCTGAGAAGAAAGAGGATGACATAGGTGCATGGAGAACTTCAAAGATAACCATAACTTGTCTTTTTAAATATGTGGTGGATACACAGATGTTTTTGGTATTGCTATTCTTTATAGATCATATCTACAAGATGATCTTACAAATATTATTTGAACTGTTATACTATGGAATATAAAGATTGTGCTCACTTCACTACTTCTGCCACTCACCACATTCATATATACACACACAAAGACTTCTTGCTTTCCCATATTACTAATATGATTATACTATAAATTTGCTTTCCATTGATACTATTGTTTATAATATGTTGATTATATAAATACCACACAGCTGAGCCATGCAGTAATCTATAATTAATTTATCTTTCCTGAATAACTTTGTGTTCCTTTGGTTAATACTTGTTTTCTTTTTTTTTGATTTGCTAGTTTTTTTACATAGTTATTACCCATTGTCTAAAGTGACTGAGTACTTCTAGAGATATGAAGGGTTCTGCTAGTTTCATATCCCTGAGTTTGTATGGAGCCCTCTGACTTGTTCCCATTCAGAAGAATTAACTTCATTTCTTTCTTGTGCGGCTGCCCATTCGAGATTGCTCTTGGCCATCATCACTCTAGGGATTCCCACACTTTCTGCACCATTTGGGCCTCTTCTTTGTGCCATGCCACCTCCCTCATTTCATTGGAGCATAATCTTCAGGTACTTTCCTGATAATGTAGATCCATGACAGGTCAATTTTTTTTTGAGATTTTTAGATGTCTAAATGTGTTCGTTATATCCTCAGATCTGAGCTGGAGAATTTGGCTTGGGGTACAGTACTAGGATGGGAACTTCTTTCCTCTTAGACTTTTCTGTAAGGTTTTAAAAATTTTTAAATGTACCAATGTATGGAGTACAGTGTCATAATTTATCACATGCATACAGTGTATAATGATCAATCAGAGTGGTTAACATTTCTCTTTTAAGCATTTAAAAACACTTGATTAATAGATAATAATTGTATATATTTATGTGGTACAGTGTGGTATTTCAATACATGTGTATAGTATATACTGATCAAATCAGGGTCTCAGACTTTCGAAGGCATTAGTCCATTGTCTTCTAATTTTCAGTGTTCCTTTTGAGAACTCTGATGCTGTTCTGATTATTGATATGTAGTATCAAATTTTTTGTATATGTAAGCTTGTGAAATTTTTCTCCCTTTATTTCATGATCTTGGACAGTTTCTCCATATACCTGGGTATGGGATCATTGTCACCAGTATTGCTTACAATACTGGTAGATAGTTTGTTCTCATGTAGAGCCGGGATGTGGAGGGCTAGACAGCTGTATTTCAAGTTCAAATAGCAAGCAAGGCTTTTTTTTAAAAAAAAAAAAACCAAAAAACCCTTTTTTTATTTTGTCTGTAGGAGATTCCATACTGGCCCAATTAACATGAGAAAATATCAGCCTCTAGTGTTCAGACATCCAGAATTGTAGAGGAAAAATGAATGTTTAGTGCCCCCTATAGGCAAAATAGCCACAGCAATAGAAAGAACATTCTAAAAGTCAAGTTTCCAGACTTTGGTTAGGAACCAACCCTGCGAACAGGCCCTTCTAAAGATCAGGCCTGCCCTGCCAGCACTTTCCACCCCTTACCTTTACTGGTGACCTTGACCTCTTTGTGGGAATGACTTAGCATACAGTGTCCTTTCTTTCTTGGTGCTAAGCTCTAAGTTAGCCAAATACCAACAGTGTCTTAGTTACATTTCTCATTGCTGAGACAAAATACCCAGCGTCTAAAGTTAAAAGAGGAAAAGTTTATTGTAGCTCACAGTTTGTAGAGGCTTCAGTTCATAGTTGGCTGGCTCTAAGGCAGGGTGGCGTGGCAGAGGGGCATCACAGGAAAAAGAGTTCATGACAGGCAGAAGGCCGCAAACCAGCAAAGTAGCAAAGAAGCAGAAGCAGCAAGTGACAAGCAGCAAGTGACAAGCAGCAAGCGACAAGCAGTGATCACAGCAGCCCTCTTTCTGTCCCTTATATTCTATCCAGGCTACCCGCCCTTAGCATGGGTAGCACTCACACCCAGGTTGGAGCACCCTTAATGCTAGCATTGCACCATGGATCAATCCCAGCATCGCATCCTTGACCCCAGCAGCACACACCCTAGATCCAGCTGCCAGCCTTCATGAAGTTGGGGAGCAGTTGGGAGAGTGAGTGGTCAGGCCTCTCGCACCTGTGAGTCACCACAGACCCAGCTATTTTTTTGTGAGCTTTACTAGTTTTTCTTGACTAAATGCTTTTAAATTTGTTGTTCGCCCTTGCTTAATTTCCAAAGTTCTGAAGCAGCTGGTTTGATCATTTTGCTAGTATTTTCATTGCTTTTGTGGGGAGAAGACTGATTGAGGTCCTCACTCTGCCACTGCAAAAATCACACATTAAGGCAGTAGTTGCGAAACTACGGCACGCATGCTGCAGCCAACTGTTTGTTACCACTGAAAGTTCTAAAAGGTTCGCCATCACTGCCTTAAAGTATTTTAAAGCTATGTGAAGTATAGAGAACTATAATTATAACAAACACCCTTGTGCTTCCTTCCCCGAATTAGCAAATGTTAACATTTTGTCATTTTGCTTTTTAAGTAAAAGAAATAGGACTTAACAAAGCTAAAGTCCCCCTTTTCCCCACTGTAGCCCTGTTCCCTTCATTCCTTCCCCAAGCAAATAGTATCATGAATTCGGTGAGTATCTTTCTTACCCGTGTTTCTATTTTTTTGCTACATATATTCGTATCTGTAACCAGGATAGAATTCTTTGTGCAAAATTGCCAGATTAGTGCTCTTGAACTATAGGGGTCTTTTTGTAACTTGCTTTATTCAGCATTAACTTTTGAGCTGATACTTTAGCTTTAGTTCGTTTGTTTTAACTCCTTTACAGCATTCCAGAATATGAATATCACAGTTCATTTAGCCATACTTCTATTGGTGGGCATCTGGTGGTTTCTAATATTTTGTTGCTATTCTTGCATATGTTCAAATTTGCCTGAATTTCTCTGTGGTATACCTACAAATGGAATAAGTAGCAGGGTATATCTGTTTTCAGTATTATTACATGTATGAATATAACCTCAGGATTTTATTGTCTTCAAGCAGAGAAACAGCATCTCTGAGAATTGGTGTCCATTTGCTGGAATATAGCAACATGAGGATGAGAAGAAGGGAGAAGTGAGTTCCCAGGACCTAGCAAGGATCTGAAGTGAGAATTGAAGCCCACGGGGAGAGCAAAAAGAAAGACCTCCATGCAGAAGAAGGAGGCAGCAGACGGCACTTTCTCCCTGAGCCTCACCTCGCAGCGTGGGAGAGGCGGCTCAAGCCTGTAGAAGCACAGTGACTAGTGGCGACCCAGGGCTGTTTCTTCAGCTGACTTCTCCAGACCTGTCTAAGCTCTTCCCACAAGCCAGTTCCAAAGGCTTCTGAACCACATGGTCGGGTACAGTCACAGCAATGACCCCATTTCTCTGCTACCAAATTCTGTCTTTATATATTCTTGATATTAGTCCTCTGTCAGGAGAAGCTGGCAATTGGTTTTTTTTTTTTTCCTCATTCTGTAGGTTTTCTCTTCATTCTTTTGGTTGTTTCCCTCTCTGTGCAGACTCTTTTTATTTTGATATAATCCCATTTGTTGATTCTTAGTGTTATTTATTGTACAATTGGAGTTCTGTTCAGAGAGTCCTTGCCTATGCTTGTCTTCAAGTTTACCTATTTTATCTTTAAGCCAATTAAGTATTTCTATTTTAATATTTAGGTCTCTGATCCATTTTGATTTTAGTTTAGTACATGATGAGAGATATAGGTCTAGATTCAATCTTCTGCATGTATATAGTCGGTTTTCCCAGCAGCATTTGTTAAAGAGGCTATTTGTCCACCAGCATGTATTTTTGGTCCCTTTGTCAAATATGAGATAGCTGAATTGCCTGGGCTTGTTTTTGCATCCTCTATTCTGTTTCATTGATCCATGTGTCTGTTTTTGAGCAAGTACCATGCTGTTTTTATCATTGTAGCTTTGTAATATAACTTGAAGTCAGGGATTCTGATGCCTCCTGCTTTGTTCTTGTTGCCCAAGATTGCTTCTGCTATTCTGGATCTCTTCTGGTTCCATGTGAATTTTATGACTGGCTTTTCCAGTTCTGTGAGGAATGCTGTTGGTATTTTGATTGAAATTGCACTAAATTTATGTATCAATTTTGGTGGTATAGCCATTTTGACAGTATTGGTTCTACCTGTCCAGGAATAGGTCATATCTGTCCATTTTCCTCTTTCATCACTTTTTTACAGAGTATGATAGGGTTAGTACTATTGTTTTCAAGATAGAAGTCTTTCACTTCCTTTGTTAAGTATTTAATTTTTCTTGAAGTTATTGTGAATGGTATTGTTTTCCTAATTTCTTTCTTGGTGGGTTCATTCTCAGTGTACAGGAATGCTATTTAATTTTGTGTGTTGATTTTACATCCTGCTAACTTGCTTAATTTGTTTATTTGTTCTAGGAGTCTTTGGGTGGAATTTTTTGGGTCTTCTATATAAAGGATTATGTTATGTGCTAATAAGGATGGTTACACTTCTTCCTTTCCTGTATGTATCCCTTTTCTTTCTCTTGCCTCATTGCTCTGGATGAAGTTTTGAGTACTATATAGAATAGTAGTGGTGATATTGGACATCCTTGTCTTGGTCCTGATTTTATAGAAAAAGCTTTCAGGTTTTTCCCATTTAATATGATGTTGGCAGTGGTTTGTCATAAAGGCTTTTATCAGATTGAGATAATGGCCCTCTGTACATATTTTCTTCAGGGTTTTAATCATAAACAGATGTTGGATTTTATCAAAGGGTTTTTCAGCATCTATTGAGATGATCGTGTGATTTTTATTCTTGCTTCTGTTTATGTGGTGTATTACATTTATTGACTTGCATGTATTGGACCATCCTTGCATCTCTGGGATGAAGCCTACTTGGTCATGATATGATTTTTTTAATGATATTTGCCAGTATCTTATTGAGGATCTTTGTGTGTCTGTTCATTAATTAGATTGGCTTGTAGTTTTCTTTTTTAGTTGAATCCTTGTCTGGTTTTGAAATCATGGTAATGCTAGCTTCCAGGAATGAATCTGGCAGTACTCCTTCCCTTTTAACTTTATTGAAGAGTTCAAGGAATATTGGCATTAGATCTTCCCTGAAGTTCTTGTAGAATTCAGTGGTGAATCCAGTGGGTCTAGGGTTTCTCTTTATTCATCTGTTTTTTTTTTTTTATTACTGCCTGAATTTCATTGCCTATTATTGGATTATTTAGTTTTTTAATATCTTCTTGGTTCAGTTTTTGTAATTCATATGTATCTATGAATAAGTATTTTCTGTACAGGGTCTGCAGTATTGGAATCCACCAGATATGTGGGAGGGACAGTGAGTCACTAGTAAGTCCTAGTTTGTTTCTAGGCTTATGTATTTGTGTGTGAATGCTGAGTCCTGCCTGCCTTTCTTGCATGGCCTGTCTTGGGGCTGTATTCATCCTAGCTGCTCCCATTTTCCTAGCCCGTCTATGCACCCCACATCACTAGTTTCTCTACCTAGCTTTATAGCCTGTGCGCTTGGGAGGTGCCCCCCATCCCGTTCCAGAGGCACCTCTCTGTACACCATAGGCTGTGACAACCATCCGAGTCGAGTTGTATTCTTGATCATGTTGGTAGATGGTGAAACCAAACGGATCACTGAATTCTGCGCTGGGCATAGCAGAGTGGGGGGTCAGTGTCAAGCAATCTGCTGGACTTAATGCCAGCACGTTCAGACCCAGCACTCTCCAAAAACCACACACAAATGGCTGGCTTCTTACCATGGATGGCGGGGCCCCCGTATGTCTTTCTCACCCTGAGTTTAAACCTCTCCACGATTGTCTCTTGTGGAAGTCTTCCACTTTGTCACGGTGATAGGGTGACCACAGAAACCCTGAAGTGTATTTTTCTGCAGTCGTTCTATGGCTCAGTTTTAAACAATTAACCCCTTCCCCAAGTGGCTCCTAATGAAACACTCTCAAATATGGCACGGGCTGTATTGATTTCTTCTCCAACCCTAGCATGCCATGTGGAAGTTATTTGCAGAGTAAAACCCCGCTGGTTTTGCAGTTTACGGTAACCATTTGCTTGAGAACAGCACTTCCAGCCTGGTCCATCTTCTTTCCCTGGAGCTGCCAGCCCTCTCCTGGCTGGTCTCCTTGTGTTAACAGAGACAAGTACTCCCCTCTGGGAGCAGAGTTTGTGTTCTAGACTGTTTTCTCTGCATTGTGCTCTGTGTCTTCAGTTTCTCTGTAGTTTTTACTTTTCCTGTGGGTCCTTTCTCAGTTCTCAGTGATCTACTTCATTTTATCTTCACTAAATTATTTTCCAGATATCTTGATTCCAGGTCCCAGAGAGGCTGTGTTGTGCTACAAGTCTTTACTCTGCCAGTTTAAATCTATAAACAAGGCTTTTTAGAAAGCTCTTTTCACTTCATCTGTGGGATATTCCAGATTGACCCAGTAAACATGGCCTTCAGGCCAGAAAATCATCAGCCTCTAGCATGCAGCCATCTAGGCTCCCAGAAAAAAAATATGTGTTTAGTGCCCCACACAGGCAAAATAGTCATGGTAACATAGGGAATGTTCCGAAGCCAATTTCCCAGACTTCAGCAAAGAACCAGCCCTGTGAATAGGCCCTTCAATGTTCTGTATCTGATGCTGTCCCACTCCACGACTGTCTCCTGTGGCTGTCCCACCCAGTCACCACAGCAAGTTTTCCTCCTGAGCCCAAATTTTAGTTGTTCTGCAACTTCTGATCATCACAGTAGTTCTAAGCCCCCTGTGAAGATGGCTCCTGGGTATAGCACTCAGATACTGTGAGCGCTACAATGGATTTCATCTACAAAACTGGCTTGCCATACAGGAGGAGTCACTTTCAGATGAAATACCTGCACCAGGTTTCAAAGCTTGTAATAACCATGGGCTTCTCTTGGGGTTAGGAGTTCGATCAACTGTTTAACACTGGGGCTGTCAGAACTCTCCCTGCTTACCCTGAATTTGTAGAGTCAGCTTCCTCCCCAAGGAAGTAAGGTTGGCATTGCAGATTGCTTCATGCTTTTCTCTGAGTTCCCCTTCTGTTTTCCATGCTTTATAGCTTTTCTGTCTTCCTGTCTTTCTGTCCGGAATGTAGTTTCTCCCTTGTAACTCTGTCTGTTCTCACTTGCAGAGTCACATGAAGGATACTTCTCTGCCATCTTGTCTGGATCTCTCCATTCTAATCTTGATGATGCTCAACCCGCAGAGAAATTCTTTGAACCCCGTAATCAAGGAAAGTCTCTCCATCATAAGCAAGCCTCTAATAAAAGCCAGAAAATCCAAACTGAGGAGAAACTCCGTGAATATACTGAATGTGGAAAAATGTTTATCCAGAAAGCAAACCTTGTTGTACATCAAAGAACTCAGACTGGAGAAAAGACTTCTGAATACTGTGAATGTGCAAAAGCCTTTAAGAGTTCTTATCACCTTATTAGACATGAAAGAACACACACCAGACAAGCATTTTATAAAGGCATCAAGTCTGTTATGTCCAATATTCTACATGAAAGGACTCATATGGGTGGGAAACCGGAGTGTAGTCAATGTGAGGCAGTTTTTGATGATAAGTCCACCTCCAGTAAATATCAGAGGATACACATGAAAGGGAAGCCTTATGAGTGCAGTAAACGTGGGGAAAGCTTCAGAGGAAATACACACCTTTTTGTCCATCATCGAACTCACACTGGAGAGAAGGTTCACAAACCTCATGAATGTGCAAAAGCCTTCAGCCAGAAGTCAACCCTCATAGCCCACCAGAGAACTCATACAGGAGAGAGGCCCTATGAATGCAGGGACTGTGGAAAAGTCTTCAGTAGGAAATCAACTCTCATTAAACATCAGAGGATTCCTACAGGAGAAAAACCCTACGAATGTAGTCAATGTGGTAAAGCCTTCAGTGTGAGATCAACTCTCATTGTATATCACAGAACTCATAGAGGAGAGAACCCCCATGAATGCAGAGACTGTGGGAAAGCCTTTAGTGGGAAGTTGTGCATATATCACTGTGGTATGATGATTTTAATTCTTCTGGGAAGATCCCCAGTAGGGGAATAGCTGGATCAAATGGAACCTCTAATTGTAGTTTTGAGGAATCGCCATACTGATTTCCACAGTGGCTGGACCAATCTACATTCCCACCAACAGTGGAGGAGGGTTCCTTTTTCTCCACAGCTCCGCCAGCATTTGTTATTGGTTGATTTTTTCATAGTCATAGTTCTTTCTGGAGTGAGATGGAATTTTAACATTGTTTTGATTTGCATCTCTCGAATGACTAGTGATGTCAAACACTTTTTCGTGTATTTATTTGACATTTTTATTTCTTTGTCCGAGAAATGTTTATTCATTTCAGATGCCCATTTTTGGATTGGGTCTTTAAATTTGGAAGGTTTTTTTTTTTTGAGTTCTTTGTATATTCTAGATGTTAGACCTTTGTCTGATGAACAGCTAGCAAAAATTTTTTCCCAGTCTGTGGGTTTTCGTCCTGCTCTATTGTTGATTTCTTTTGCTGTGCAAAAGCCTTTTAACAGCATGTGGTCCAAAGCATTGATTATTTGTGTTGTTTCCTGTGCAATCTGGGTTCTGTTCATAAATTTTTTCCTACCCCTATGTCTTCGAGAGTTCTTCTTATTCTATTCTCCAGTAGATTTAGTGTTTCTGTTTTAATGTTTAGATCTTTGACCCACTTTGATTTTAGTTTAGTACATGCTGAGAGACATGAATCTAGTTTTAGTTTTTGGCATGTGGCAAGCCAATTTTTCCAGCACCATTTGTTAAAGAGGCTATTTTTCTTCCAGTGAGGGTGTTTGGCTCCTTTGTCGAAGTTGAGGTATTTGAGTGTGTTTGGAGTTGTTTCTGCATCTTCCAATCTGTTCCATTGATCCTCGGGTCTGTCTTTTTGCCAGTACCATGCTGTTTTTATCACAGCTTTATAGTATAGTTTCAGGTCAGGGATTGTGATGCCCCCTGCCTTGCCCCTGTTGCTTAGGATTGGTTTTGCTATTTTTGGTCTCCTCTGGTTCCAGATGAAATTCATGATTGTCCTTTCTAATTCTGTGGAGTATGTTATTGGTATTTTGATTGGAATTGCATTAAATCTGTATAGTAATTTAGGAAGTATGACCATTTCAAGTATGTTGGTAGTATGACATTTTTGAAAGAATTGGATAAAACATAACTACTGTATTCTGTGTAGGGCAAACTATTTACCCTGCTTCCTTAAGAAGAGTAATGGACAATGAGTCATCAGGATCCATGAAACCAAAGACCTTCAAACGGGAGAACTTACACATATTATTCATCAAGATCCTCAGTGCACAAACTGCTTTCAGAAAAAGCATATACAATAGCTTTGATACACTTTTGGAACAGTGATTCCAACTTAATTTTTTTTCTTTTAATAAAAGTAATTTATGATAAGGCAATAAAGATTTTTAATTTTCAGAGGATCTCATAAAAACTATTTAAAATAGTAAAGTAAATTGAATAGGTAATGATAGGGGTTTGATGAAAAATGGATGTTAATCACTGGGCATGGCGGGGCACACCTCTAATCCTAGCACTCTGGGAAGCTGAGACAGGAGGATCACAAGTTTAAACCCAACCTGGGCAATTTAGGAAGATCTTACCTCAAAAAGTTTTAAATGGGATGGTGTGAAGACCCTGGGTTCAGTCACACACATGGTGTTATCAGGCATGGTGGTTCCAGCTACTTGGGAGGCAGAGGCAGGAAGATCATCTCAGCCCAGGGATTCAAGCCAAGCCTGGGCAACAATGGGACCCTTTTTAACAAATAAATAAATAAAATTGATATGTTCATAGGTAGAAATAATAGGTACCACTTAAGACTTTCTACTATCCTAAGGATTTAGGAAAATGGTAAGTAAATGAAGAAACAGATTCTGAAACCATGTGGTTTACATTGTGAAAACAGGACATTCACCATAATACTGTTTCTGGGTGGTAGGAATATAGAAATTTTATCATTAAAATTATATATTTTTTACTGTACCTATTTAGGATAGGTATATGTGTGTGTTGGTAGACACACAGAACAAAAGAACAGGGGGAAATATACCAAATTATTAAGTAAATTGACATTTGGGTGTGAGGATTATTAATGATTTTTAATTTTTAAAAATGTCTTCAGAAACTACCCATAAAATATAGTTTAAAGTAATCTTGTGCATGCTTAATGATCCTGTATTCTAACCATTTTCCCATTCAGCTTTAATATACGCCGTAGTTTTCTTCTTAAAATAACCTTGTTTTCTCTTAGTTTTTCATGTGAGCGAGTCTATGCTTTTGCGGATACATTTTGCATCTTGAGAATGGATATCACATTATTTTAATACTGTTTGAGATTTTTCTGATAAAAGCATCTCCATAGGATTTTTACTCTATAACTACTAAATCCTGTATTTAACAAATTTTACAGATAAAGAGCTAGAGTAACTAAATGTATGAGACAAAATTGACTTTTGAAGAAAGCTGTTTTCACTGCGATGCTGGAATTTGTGAGCGGTACTGAATGTTCACGCTTCCTCTCCTGTCCTTGTTGTCAGCAGTTGTGGCAGACACACCCTAGACGACCCCCAGTGATTTATGTGCGCTGTACTCCCCTCCCCCAACGGTGAACAGAACTGACACTTCTAGGCAATAGATTATGGGAGGGGGAATGGATGTCACTCCATGGCTGTGCTGAGTTACCAAGCCCATTTTAGTAGATTAGCACTTTTCCTGGCTGATCTAATGGAGGGAAGTGTCTGTGGTAAGGAACTACAGGTAGCTTCTGAGGGAGCCCTGAGCTAAGACAGTAGACTTCACTCGCAAGTTTTGGAGACAAAAGACGTGAAGAGAAACACTAAGTCCAATATTGATGACATGGGACAAATTTGGAGATGCAAATTTGAAATCTGAAAGTATAGTGCTTTCAGCAGAATTATGTGCTAAGGAAATCAGACTTGAAGTTCAGATTCCACTAGCGATGATGGTCCATGGTAAATACTACAGACTTTCAGTTGGAACATCTGAAGGACTTTACCTAGGAATGGGGGGGTGGTCAACATAGATTGGATCTTACAAGTATTGGTACCCTATTGGTAGATAACTGAATCGAGATAATTTGCTCCCACTATAATTGCTTGTCTAGAATTTGTATGGTTTTTAATGCACAGTAGCATTCAATCAAAAACTACCAGGTATACCCAGAGTCAGAACCAAGAAAAAATGAACAGAAGCATACCCACGAGTGATTCAAGGACTTAAAATTCATACATTTTAAAAATAATTGAATAATATGAAATACACGAATTATTTCTAATTATTACTTTTAAAAATAGTTTTAAATTTTTTTGCAATTTATGACGGTTCTTTATTTTCTTGTTCGTTTTTGTAGGGTTCTCAAATACAACATCTTATCTATGGAGCTTCCCTTCTCTCTGGTATGAGAATTCTAAGTACCATAGTTATTAACTTTGATGGGTAAGACTGGGTAAGTGCAAAGGGATTGGGCCAATAGAAAGCAGAATCGTTTCCTCTAATGAAGTTACCTGGAGATGATGGTGCTTTGCTTCAAAATCCTAATTGTACCATCACACACACACACACACACACACACACACACACACACACACACAATGCATAGACTTTGCAAAAGCTCCATACATTCTTTCTATCTGCCACAGATACTTAAATTACTATATGCTGTGCTAAGTCTTTTGGCCCAACATACAGTGTGCATGACAGATGAGACCTGAAAATTGACAGTTTTGTGAGTTATTCCATAAATGGACTGGAGCAACATGATAAAATGTTTATGGAGAGAGTGGTTTCTCAAAAGTGCCATAATTCTTTGCTGCGCATTCCATGGCCATGCTCCAAAGACCTAGGAATGTCATTCTCATACTTCATCTTTTCCCACTAGTGACACCCTTAACAACGTAAGACTAGCCAGATCATACAATCAAAGGAACAAGGTTGCTTGTACTAAAGGCTGGACTTGATGTAGAGCTTTCCTGCTCTAGTCCCCACTCAAAGCTGGCAAGCCTTTCATGTCACTTGGCATATGGGCCAGAGAAGCATTTCTAGGTGTGGAATGTTACCCCGAGATTCCAGTCTTAGCAGGTGGTGTATTTTTCTTTTATGAAGTCAAACTGTGTGGTTGAGCTTGGGATAGTCTATTGTCATTTTCTAGGATATAGCTGGTTTCTGAAAGGGCTGGAGTGATAAATATATAGGATCACCACTTATGGTTCGGATCTAAAATACTCTCCAGATGTCTTGTGTTTGGAGGTGGGGCTTTTGGAAATTGATTAGATGATCATGGGATGTTGTGCTTACCAGTGGATTAATCTGTTGATGAGTTCACAGCTGAATATGCTGTTAGGAGGTGGAGTCTGGTTGGAGGAGGTGGATCACTGTGGGTGTTACCTATGAGGGTATATTGTCTCCAGCCCCTCATACCCTGGTTCTCATTCTTTCTCCCTCTCCCTTCCCCTCCTCTCATTCTCTCTGGTTCTTTTGCTCTGTTTTGAGCCACTATGAGGTGAAGAGCTTTCTTCTGCCATTATGCTTCAGCCCTAGAGCCAGGTGCCCATGGACTGAAACCTCTCCTCCTTTAAATTGTGGGTGTCAGGTATTTTGTCCTAGCAATGGAGAAGTGACTAATTGGTTAAAAGTGCAATGGTTAACTGTCAACTTGATTAGCTTGGGAGCCACCCAGGGGATTAGTAATGCACACTTCTGGATGTATCTGGGTAGGTCCTTGGAGATATGGCCAAGTCTTATATATCTGGTCCCTGGTACTGTTACAGCCTGTGTTGTTTGCATTTTCCTTCTCTGAGATAAACCTACTTTCTTCAAATTCATGAATCCTATTTTCTGTTGTGTCCAATTTGCAGTTAAAACTCATTAAGTTTTTGCCTATTGTGTATTTTTCAGTTGTAGCATAAACAGTATGTTTTACCCAGTTTTAGAGATGCCAAATATTTAGAAGTCCTATACCTTTTATTGATTTTATTTCTTTTACATCCATGGTAATTTAATACTTCCTGCCAACTCCAGAATCAAAATCATTTAAGTATTCAGTATTAGTTTTCCTTTGCTGCCAAAATAAGTCACCACAAACTTAATAACTTAAAAGAATACTCGTTTATTAACTGATAGGTCTGCAGGTCAGAAGTCTAGATAGGCCTAGTTGACTTGTTTCACAAGGGAATAATGAAGGTGTAGGTTGGGCTGGGCTCTTATCTTGGAGCTGTTGGGAAGAATCAGCTTCTAAGCTCATGCAGGTTGTTGGCTGAATTCTGTTCTCGGTGGTTGTACGACTGAGATCCTCATTTCCTGGCTGGCTTAGTCAGGGGCCGCTCTCAGATCCTGGAAGTCCTTACAATTCCTTGCCACGAGCCTTCATTTAATAACAGAAAATATCCTTCATGTTGAATCCCTCCCATCTGACTTCTCTTTTTCCACCAAGCTGATAAAACTTGCTTCTTTTAAAGGGCTCACATGAAAAGATTAGTCTCACTCAGATAACCTCCCTTTAGCCACGCAATGTAACATGATCACAGAAGTAATAAGATATTCACAGGTCCCAGAACTTACAGGGTAGAGGGGAGTGTATAAAGAAGAACATCCTTGAAGGTCCTTCTTAGAATTCCACCTACCACAACTTGTTCATTTTCTGTCATAGGTGTATTTCTCTGCCTTTTCTCACACCTAGTAATCTTTTTCGGTGTGAGAGATTGTGTATTTAAAAAGTGTAGAGGCTGTAGTTGACTGGGCTTACCTTTTCCTCTGTAACACATAAAGCCAGGCACTGATCACCTCAAACCGATGAGGGCTAGTTTACAGTGATAAGACAACTCAGCTCTTGTTATCATGGTTCCTCACGTTTTTATTCTTGCACTTTTGCTTGAGAACCTGGTGGGTCTCTGCTCCTCAGGCCTGGAAAACTGCTTAAGATTTAGTTCTCCTTTTCATAGGTTTTGAACTGAGAGCTGTTTAGCCTCTTTCTTCATGATCATGACAGGTCCCTTCTACTGGGGCTGTTTCGAAAGCACAGCGAGACTGTAGGAGTTTTCACTTTGCTTTTCTGGCCCAGCTTCCTAACCTAATACCATCACAAAGTTAGCAAATGTCCCGTGCACAGAACTAGTCATGTGCTTAGAGCTCTTTAGTTTCTAAGATAGACATCCCTATATAACTTCCAAAACCTCTTCTGAATTTATTACCCCTTGTACAGGCTATCACCCTGGACCAAACTCCATTCTTAGCTCTTGCTGAGAATCAGAAAATCCTCAAAGAAAAGATACTGGACAGCAATTGTCAGCTCACTAGACAAGGCACTTCAGCTTCTGGAATTTTAATTCATCTAGACCTCATTGTTTCCACAGCTGTTACATTTTAAAACATTTTTTTCAATGTATTGTCCCCCAGCCCCTAGTTGTTGCAGCATACTTGCTGGCCTCCCAAACCAACTGCAATATACAGAACATATAAGACTGCTCATTACTTTATTAAACATTTAAATCCAAGACAAAAATGAGAAGGTATTAAGTAACTACATAGATCTCCTCTCCTCCACTGGGTTAAGTCTGAAGGATGAAGGACTTGCGGAAGAGCTCACAAATTGGACTTATGAAGAAACCATGGAATGTGAATCAAAGTGGGTAATGTTTGTTATACTACTTATAGTCTCTGAGTTTTAAGTAAACAAGCTCCTTATGATTTTGTTTCATCTATTAAATATCAGGATGTATGTGTGGTTGGAGGAAGTGACATCATTTTCCTCCTTAATGTTGCCATGAGAAATCAGAGGAATTCATCAATGTAATGCTTTTATAAGATGAAAAGCCTTTACTTACATAAACAGTAGTAAGAGCTCACCACCACAGTGCATTTTGAGAACTAGTGACGAGAAAGGACAAAAGAGGAAAAGAGAAAACGAGTAGTCAATAGCAATTACCAGGATCAGAACGAAAAATGATTTGTATTTGGCTTCCAGAGGTTTGGCCTTGCATCAGTTATTATTAGCTGTGGGATCACTAATGACTCACTGCAGTGCTTTTTTTGGTGGGAAGGGATGCTGGGAATCGAACTCAGGGACTTGCGCTCACTAGGCAAGTGCTCTACCACTGAGGTAAATCCCCAGCCTCCACAGTGCTGCTTACGTATAAAATCTGGGAGCTTATATCTTAGGTCACAGAATTTGGTGAGGATGAAGTATAAAAGGACGAAGAGATCTTAATTTTCATTAGAAAATCACTATACTAAATCATAAGATTTCCACTCTCAAAGGTGTATGAAATAGTCTAACGATGACATCAGACAGACAACCACAAGGAAATTATGTAGATATGTCAAAGTGGGATGACCAGTGCAGAATGTCCTATACTGAAAATACATCTGAAATAGAAAAACGGGTACAGATGAAGAAAAATAAAAAACCTATACAAAAAGTATTTTAAATAATCCTTATTGAGAGTTTCTGGAAATTTGAGATTATGATCAAATAAATTTAAAAACCAGTAATTCCAACATACATATACAGCCACTCTTAATAGGCTATATTGTTCTTCCTAGCTTTTTTCTATGCCTGTCTCTACATAGATACATGTGAAGACAAACACATAAAATAGATATAAATGAAACATAAATTATATGTATAATTTTCACTAAAATTGCCTATATTCCCACAACTCAGATACTGAAATGATGCATAACCCTTATATGTCATTTCACAACACAGATAATAAAGCACAACTTTGTCTTTTCTTGAACATTTCCAAAATTCTTATGATTAATGGCAGCATACTAAATTATGAATGCATCATTAATCACATACCATTGAATATTCAAGTTGCTTATCATTTTTATTTCAATTAACATTGTTCTTGTAGGATTGTTCTATCATAAATTAAGGCAGAATAAATTCTGACCGCTTTTCTAAGAAAAGCACCCCAAAAGGGTATAACCTTTGTCCATATTTGTACATTTGCACTGATGAGATAAAATGCATGTGTAAGATCTCCTGCTCGAATTCTTTTGTTTTTTGGGGATCCTGCTTGCTCATCCTCTCTCCAACTGATCTATTTAGGGATTCTCTATCACAGGCTAATCTGGTAGGTTGACCAAGCAAGTATTGTTTTTCCTATTTATACTTTTAAAAGCTTTATAACCTATTCTTCAAAGAAAATGTTTATAATTGTTTATGTAATAATAAAATTGTGATCTTTTCTAGAAACTGTATGCCATATCTGGGATATGATCTTCCTCATAATATCTAGGAAGACTGGACTCTGTAACTTAATAAACTGATAGTCTCCTGAACATGAGTGCTGACATAAAAATGACATTAAACTTCTTTCCAAAGACTTTATAAACTTTTACTATATTAATGATTTTGACCCTTCATAAATGCTTTGAACAGTATACTAAAACTTCCGAGTGAAGAATTTGTTTATTCCATGTTTTGTACATTGAGTTTTCCTAAATCTAATGAAGGCTGAGCAACTTTTTGAAGGCTTTCTGATTTGATTTACAAGATTATTTTGAATGAATTCTTGGATGCACAGTATAACGACATATGACTAATGGATAAAGTTAGCCCACTCAAAGGTTTATTCATGGGTTTTACAGTGTATCTCCTAAATGACTTCTTTGATGTTTAATGAGAGATGTCTTCTCCCTGAAGGCTTTGCCAGTCTCTGCACTTACAGGACTTCTTTCCTGTGGGAGTTCTGTGTTGCACAATGAGAGTTGATTTCATACTGAAAGATTTTGCACATTCATTACATTTATGAAGTTTCCCCCCTGTATGAATCCTCTAATGTGTAATGAGTAGTGCCTTTGGGATAAAGGTTTTCCCACATTCACTGCATTCTGGGCTATGAGGGTTGACTTTTCACTGAAGGCTTTTGCACATTCACAGCTTTTATAAGGCTTCTCTGCAGTGTGAGTTCTTTGATGGACAACAAGATGTGCTTTCTGGATAAATATATTTTTCCACATTCATAGAGTTTTTCCCCAGCTTGAATTCTCTACCTTTTATTAAAGCCTTGTTTATGGTGGAGAATTTTTCCTTGTTGGTTGGTTTCAAAGAATTTCTCTGCAGGTTTGGCTTTAACAAGATTAGAATGGAGGCATAACTTCCAATATGACTTACACCCATTATCTTTCTCACATAGGTTTTAACTAAGAAAGTTTAAATTATGTTGAACACCTTCTCCATGAATGATATTTAGGGTGTCTTTGTCTTATGGAAACAAAGTCTGTGCTCGGATATGTAATTTTTCTGCATGTTCTGCATTCTTGGCCCCTTTCATCCTTCAGTATTTTCTCATCTCTGAATGCAGCTTGTCACAGGGGGTTGTCTTGGCTTTCCTTGTAGTTATCTATCCACCCATCAACTTGCCAGACTTCTAGGGAAAAGATATGATGAATCATCAAACTTGTAAGTCTTTCTACTGTAACATTAAGCCTAAATGTCCTGTGGTGAATTCCTATCAACATGACTTAAGCTGATGAGGATGGATCCTCTCCATGTCCCACCACCCCATCTTTCCTGACTGCAAATGCAAACCCAAATTAAAAAAAAATGTAATATGCAGTATAGCTCAAAATCAAGACATGTATTATGTCCCAAAAATGAAGAGGAAATTTAAAGTGAGGGGGTAAACAAAAACTGAATGTGTATGACTTTGCAGTTGAGATACTAAAGCTCTGATGAATGTGAATTCCAGACTATAAGGTACACATATGCAGAGAACCGAGGTATCAGTTTAAAGCTGGAAGTCACAAAGACCATCTCTTTTTGTAATATAGGAATTAGAAAGATGGCACCCATTAGATAATGAAAACAGTAAGAAGAATCAGGAGTTATTTAAGAAATCAGAATCCTAGTCGCATAAAGTATGTGGGAGTACATTTCAAGTACACATTTAAAATATAATCCAAAACCCCCAAAGTTGATAAATTCACCTAAAAATTGGCCTTGCATTAGTGAAATCAGTGGGCCCCCCCTATCTAAACAGTTCTGCAGTGGTACTTTTATAGCTTACAGGACAGAGTATTTCTATGGAAAAGAACTCTCACTGAAAATGAGTTCACAGTCAAAATTATAAATTTCAAAAGGAAATGAACCACATGAGTTGAAAACTTATGTCACAGAGAAGTCTATGCATGGATGTTTATAGCAGTTTTATTCATAATGGCCCCAAATGGGAAGCAACTAAGATGTCAGATGTCCTTCCATAGGTGAATGGATAAACAAAGTGGTACATCCATACAATGGAGTATTATTTAGCAATAAAAAGAAATGCACTATCAAGCCATGGATAGACATGGAGGAAACTTAAATGTATACTGCTGTTTGAAAGAAGCCAGTCTGAGAAGGCTATATTCTGTATGATTTGAACTACATAATATTTTGGGAAAGGCAAAACTATAGAGATAGCAAAAAGAGCAGTGCTTGCTGGGAGGAAGGGGAGAAAGGATGAAAGGAGAAGCACAGGGGATTTTTAAGGTAGTGAAATTATTCTGTATGACACATTCACAGTGGGTTTTTATGCATGTGATGAAATCCATAGAATTAAACAACACAAAAGATTAAACCTTAATGTAAAATATGGACTTTAGTTAATAGTAATGTATCAACATTCACACATAAATTGTAACAAGTATACTATACTAATGTAAGAAGTTAATCGCTAGAAAAAACATGGAGGGGGAAGAGAGGGGTAGAAGGAAATTTTCTATTCTAGCTGGTCAGTCTACTGTCAATCTAAAACTGTAGTTTTAAAAAGTCTATTAATTTAAAAAACGTAAAGGGATGGATATATATACATATATATCCATGAAATCCTTGCCAAAAGAAAGCTGGAATAACTACATTAATTTCAGACAATGACTTAAGAACAAGAAAGATTTTCTGGAACAAAGAATGACATTACGAAATGATAAAATGGTCAATTCTCCAAGAAGAAATAACAATCCTAAAAGTGTATGTACCTAATAACAGCACTTCAAAATACATGAGGCAAAAATGGATACATCTGAAAGAGAAACAGACAAATCCACAATTATTGTTGGAGACTTCAACACTCTTTCTCTCAATAATTGATTGAACAAGTAGACAGAAAACCAACAGGGATATAGATAAAGTGAACAGCACTATCAGCCAACTCCATCTAATCGACATTAATTAAAAAACTGCATCCAACAGCAGAATACACATTCTTTTCAGGTACATATGAAACATTCACCAAGATAAGCCACATTTTGGGTCTTAAACAAATTGTAACAAACTTATAAGAAGTTATATTATGTACAGTAACAGTATTAAGCCAGAAATCTGTCAGACAGACACTTGTAAAACCCCAAATATTTGGAAATGTAAAGATATACTTACTTCTAAATAAATCTTAAGGGCAATTTTAAAAATATTTTGAACAAACAAAATGAAAATGAAAATATGACATAAAACTTGTGGGGCACAGTGAAAACATTGTTTGGAGGGATGTTTACAGAACTGAATGTATTAGCTTAGAAATGAAGAAAGATCAAGCAGTAGAGTACAAAAGTCAGAATGGAAACTGACAAAGTTGAAAACAGGAATGTCCTTCAAAGTGTGAATGGTTAAACAAAGTGTGGTACACTGTTTGGTGAATTACTGCTCAGTGACTAAAAGGAAGAAACTCTTGGTATACACAACAGATGAATCTCCAGAGAATTATGCTGAGTGAAAAGATCCAAACCCATACAGTTTCAAACTGTATGAGCCCATCATATAATATTATGGAAATGACAAATTATAGAAATGGAGAACAAATTAGTAGTGGGCAGAGTTTAAAGAAGAGCTGAGGTGGGAGGGAATGGATGTGGCTATAAAATGGCAATAAAAGAGATTCTTGTAGTGATGGAAATGTGTTATGCATCTTGACTTTATCAGTGTCAATGCCCTTGCCGTGATTTGTACTATCGTTTTTCAAGATGTCACCATTGGGGGAAAGTGGGTCAAGGTTACTCGAGGTCTTTATAGTATTTTTCACAAGTGCATGAAAACCTACAATTACAGAAAAATAAAAAAAGATAAATTTAAAAAATAGTCAAATATTCCAAAGAGAAGAATAACAGGGAAGCAGAACAACAAAGAAAGAAAAAGGGGTACGAGCAGAAAAGAAATATTAATAGGCCTAAATCCAAAATCAATAATTACGTAAAATGCAGTAGTCTAATGGAGAAAAGACACAATCATATCAGTTGATGCATAAAAAGCATGTGCAACATTCATTCATGATTAAAAAAAAAAACCCTCTCAGAAAGCTAGGATTGGAAGGAAACACCTTCAACCTTTAACAGGCCAACTATGAAAAAAAAAACTCACAAGCAAAATTTTTTCAATGGTAAGAAAGTGAATGCTTTTATCCTAAGATTAGGATCGAGGCAAATACGTTGCCCTCCCTTACTCTCTGTCAGCATTACATTGAAGATCCTAGAAAGTACAATAAGGTAAGAAAAAGAATCAAGGGCATTCAGATTGGAAAGAAAAAGAAAGTGTTCTTACTCAGAACTACATGATTATTTACATAGAAAATGGCAAGCCATCTGTAAAAGAGCTACTAGTACTAATAATGTGAGCTCAGAAACATCTCAGGATACACAAGCAATATAGAAAAATCAATTATATGTCCAAAAACTTGAAATAACCAATGTGAAGTTGAAATATAAAACAAATATATATGTGTATACACACAATTTATATTACCTTATAAGAACATAGAACATAGGGGTAGATTAAAATATTGTAAGACCTGGCCATTCAAAACTGTAAAATGTTACCAAGATAAAATTTAAAAGACCTAAATAAATGGAGAGCATACCAAATTCATGAATCAGAAAACTCAATACTGTTAGCATATCAATGATCCACAGATTCAATGCAGACTCAAACAAAATCTTTACAGGATTTTTTGCAAAAGTTGGAGAACTGATTCTAAGATTTATTATACTAAGGACTAAAATAGCCAAGGGATTATGAAAAGAAAAACAAAGTTAGAGGACTCCTACTACTCAATTTAAGCACTTAATATCAAGGCTGTAGTAATTAAGACAGTGTGGTACCAGCATACAGACTGACACATGTTCAAATAATTTTCAAAAAGGATGCCACGATAAATTAAGAAAAATGTTACTGGCATAACTGGAAATGCATATGCAAAAAAATGACATAAAGGAATATCAATCCTTACCTCACACCAGATATAAAAATAAGTCATTATCAGTCATAGACTTAAGTCTATAAGAACTAAAATTATACATCTCCTGGAAGAAAACATGAAAAAAATTTTGTTATCCTGGTTAGAGATTTGCTACACAGGACACAAAATGTATGAGCATAAAAGAAAAACTTGATAAATTGAATTTCATCAAAAATAAAAACATGGTTTTTGAAAGACACTTTTAAAAACCACCATAGCCCGGTAATATTTGGAAAACACATAGCTGCTAAGGATTTATACTGAGACTATATGAAGAACTCTTACAATTTAATAACAAAAACGGCAAAAGATCACAACAGATAATTAACTGCAGAAGATACACAGATGGCAAATTAGCACATGAAAACATGTTCAACATCACTAATTATTACAGAGTCGCAAATCTGAATCAGAATGCAATCCTACACGCATACTATAAAGGTGTGCTGTTGGTGAGGGGAAAAAAAACAGTACAGTCACATTGGAAAATAGTTTGGCAGTGTCTTACAAAGTTAAACATATGCTTACCATTTGACCAAGCAATCCCAGTCTAGATATTTACCCAAAATATATGAACATAGGTCCACACAAATACGGTACCTGTACAAGCTTCATTCAAAATAACCAAAAACGGGAACAATTCAAATGTGCTTTAACTCGTCCATTGATAAACAAACTGGAACACTACTCAGGTTAAAAAAAAAAAAAAAAGGAACAAAGTGCTGATACATGCCACGATGTGAATGAACCTGAAAAGCGTTAAGTGACAGAAGTCATTTATGACTCATTTATATGCCATTTGAGAAAGATCTAAACTAGAAGGAAAATAGGCGATGCCTGGGATGGAGAGAGATGTTTAATTATAAAAAGAAATAAAAAGGTTTGGGGAGGGAGAAAAATGTTCACTATCTTGATTGTAGTGGTGGTTACATGAACCTAGGAAAGGTGAACTTCATGGTATATCCATAATACCTCAATAAATTGCACTTTAAAAAAGCAGCACAGTAACATCAACATATATATGAGGAACAAAAAAAAATACAAATACAACCAAAGAATACATGGTGCCAAACTATCTCACATGTGCTAATGATAAACAAAATACTAACAAACATTGAAGTCTTAATGATATGCCTATGGAGGTATTAGGGGTGAAAAGTACTGATCTTTGCAAATCAAAGTGCACTGCAAAAAAAATTAAGGTGAACTGATGGAATGACAGGAATTCGCAGACAAGACATATAAGTGATAAATGTAGTGAAATGTTCATTGTTGAATCTAGGTGGAGGTATATTATCTATCTATATATTATATACCTATATATTATGTATAACTTTTATTTGTTCTCTATGAAACTTTTCCTAATAAAACGTTGAGAGAAAAGCTAGGTAAATAACTGCAATGTAAATCCAAACTGAGCAGAAAAGAGAAAAGGAGAAATCAACAAAACAGAAGAGAAACAGTGAAATTAACAAGGCAAAAGTTCTTTCTGTAAAAAAGCTCAACAAACTTTGAATAAATTTCAGAGTTGCACTACTATATAAAATCGGGCAGTTATTACTACAGTGAGGGTACTCATGAGAAAAACAGTCCTTAAAAGACTTTTATTGTCTCAGAATGAGCAGAGAAATGCCAGAGTTCATTCACGGATGCAGAAAATCAGAGTCCACGAAATAGATTTAAGCATGGAGCAACAGAGCAGAAATTAAAGTTGCTTTCTGATTGTACCCCAGGAGTTCAGAGGGTTGTCTAGGAAGCGTCCCCATGGTCCTATCTTCCATGCTCCTGGATGATGGTCTTGAAATGTCTCCCATTTCTTTGGAATTCCTCTCAGCAGATATTTCAAACAGAGTATCTTAATTAGGCATGGGCAGGAGACTCTAGAATGTAACTCAAAATACACATAACCTGGCCCCCACTGGGCTTTTTGAAACAATTCTAGAGAGCATGGCCCACTCATGAGTATTGTGAGAGTTCCACAGGTAAAACCTCTCTGGTCAACAATCACTACATTAAAAAGGAAACTTCCATATCCATACCAAAAACAGATAATTTCCTAAGAGCTTCCTTTATGCCAGGTACCCTTTTATGGGTTTTAATATACAGCAACTCATTAACTTCTGATAAGCATTAAGTTTTATCATTAGCTTCATTCTAGAACAGGTAAAGAGAAGCAAAGCAATGTGTTCATGTGACAGCTAGTGAGAAAAGTGGCCAGAATTTGAACATAGGTTGTGTGGCTCCCAGGGCCGTGCTCTTAAGTCACTTCTATGTGGATGTATAACAAACCTTCTTCCTTTGTCCAGGTCCAAAACAATCAATGCAGTATTTATTGAATGTCTTCCACCAACCCCACACTGCACTAAATTAGAACAAGACATGCTCTGATCTCTAAGGATTTGTGTTCCAGGTAGTGAAAAAAGGTATGGGCACTTAGCTAGATTTTTAAACTACCACATGGGATGAAAAAACACAAGCTTGGCAATATTAAAGTTAAAAACATAACCGATAAAGGAAATAAAAAAGAAGAATTTAATAAATACAAAGAGCTGAGGAGCAGATGATCAAAGGGTAAGTAAGCCAAATCTCTATTTTTCAAAGAGGGTGGATAAAACCGAAAATTCAAGAAATGGAGGTATAAAGGCATTTTTGTAGACCCATGGCTCTGCTCACCAGTACTGGAAATACTGGAGCAAGTCTTAAAGTTGGAGAGGGTGTCTTTGGAAAATGAGGCTGGGAACACGTCTCAGATTAGTTTTCCTCCTATACTGCTCTGCACTCTGGGGCTGAACGTGCACACACCTGTATCTGAATAGAATGTAGCTCTGAAAATAACGGCATTGTGACTCAGGAGGACGGACTGTGTCTGAGTATATTTCTCATCCCTTTCAGGCTAAGACTAGAATGAGAACCAGAGGCACAGTCCTTACAAATCCAGGCATCACTGCATATAAGAAAGTCTGCCTTCGGCACATCAGAAATCCTGGGCATCTCTATCAGGCAGCACATACAGGATATTACTGAGCTGGAAGGAAGACATTAAAGTGGAAAGAAAACACCCAGGAGAAGCTGCAGAGCGTCAGGAACCCCATGGGTCAGCCCGAGAGGCTCTACAGGGTGGATGCATTGGCCAAGTCACGCTGGGCTCCAGAGAAGCCAGCTGGGGAGTCTCCTGTATGTCTGCAGGGCCACGGCTGAGGACAACCGATGTTCTGGGATGTATGTTTAAAAAGCAATGCTTCTCGGTACTCCTGAGCCTCGGGGTTCGCTGGGAGCTTGGTAAAATGCAGATTCCAATCTGCCAACTTCCAGTGAGTCCTGCACCCAACGCCCAGGCTGCTGGCCCACGGGCCACATGCCGAAGAGTAAGACAGTTCCAACAGACTTCTTTGTGGAGGGCCCATGGAGAGGGTACCACAAATGGGAGAGAAAGAGGAGACAAGATTGTGGACTTTCTGGTTTTCCATAACCAGCCCAGAGCAGAAATGAACAACTAACCAAACAAGGAAGAAAGCAGCTCTTGCCAGGATGGAAAGGGATCCCTGAAGTACTTCACCTGGGGTAACGGCCTCTCAAGTCTATTTCTGTTTTAAATAAATAAATAAATAAGGAGAGATGATATAGAAAACAAAAATTGAGTGGGAGGGAAGCACCGATAGGAAGAATCTGATGACAGGCAGTATCAAGTCAGATCTGTAAGAATCTGAGAAGAAATGAAAAGAGAAAACAGAAACTATGTGAAAGTTTGCAGTGTCTGGCCTCCAAGCGAGGCCAGAAGCGAACATGGTGCGTATGTGGCCCGGCAGCGTCGAGGGTCTCTAGCAAAGCTTCCTTGTCCACAGTGACTGCAATACATCAGCCAGGATAATTGCCTCCAGGTTGAAGATGACTCCCAATTTCACAGTGAGAAAATACCAAAGCCCGAGAAGGGGAGAAACCCCTCAAAGCTCCCAGACAGGAGGGGAAAGGAACCAGAAGAGACCTGGCACTCGGCACTAGCAAATCCAAGGAAGAGATGGGATCGCGGAACACAGCCACTCTGTCCAGATGCCCGGTGAAGAACACAAAGACTGGAAAAGGCCGACAGGTGGCGGTCTCGCCTGGACATGATAGCAGCTTGCTCAGCACAGGCCAGAGTCACGTCCACGTGTCCAGGGCCGAGAAGAGCTGCTTGTGAGCATCCCAGGGCCAAGTCCTAGCCGACAATCTGCTTCCCCAGCCCGACTCACCTGGCGTGTGCTCACCTGGACGGCTCCTCATCTGGGCTCCTCTGTCTGCCCCCCAGGCCTCTTCTCCACGCCCCACGCTGA